>CAKKTI010000045.1:0-84851 GCA_920105805.1 Condylostoma magnum
CACCCTTACACCCTTACACCCTTACACCCTTACACCCTTACACCCTTACACCCTTACACCCTTACACCCTTACACCCTTACACCCTTACACCCTTATTTCGTTATTTAACTATGATTAAATTCTGGGAATTAATTATATATTTCAACCCATGTATGCATATACCTACTATACAGTTTTTGTATTATTATTTGAAATCCTAAATATAACTTATTTCAATTACAAAGTATAACATTATTAATCAGATAATTTAATATGAATAATAATGCATAAAATTAACAATATATACAGGAGCAAAAAAAAGGACTGTAAAGAAGATCACAAAAATTAGCTATATTTTAAAGAGGTTATCAACTTTACCAATAAAATACGTTCTATTCTCCTCTTGGATATCCTTCGAAACATAATTATTATGATCTATTTCGATTACTTCTAGAGGAGAATTTCGAATATCTTCTTTCAGGTTTTATTACATAATCACTCTTACCGAATACAAAAACTTTGATATTCAACTATTAGCGAGGATATGAATGGTAGGCTTGATTAACAGAAAAGTTAATCATTTGGGCTATAAAGAGCCTTATTAGGTTATATAAGAGCCCTGTAATTACAATATGGCCATATAATCAATAGTTTCTGGCTGTACTCTATTTCATTAGCTGTTTTGCTAATTATAGATATTGTTAACTATCTTATAATTCACATATTATAACTTCATATACTATCATTCTATATTATTCACATTTCAATATTTAATAGTTATTGTTACTTCTTAAAAAATAAAGCTTACAATATGCATTTAGCCATGTTTAGATATTTAAGAAGTATTTGTTAGAAGATATTGTACAAATTATGTAAATAGCTTTTAAAATGAACTTATACATAGTATCTTAATTTGAATACTTTTTATAAATAATAATTGTTTTTAATACATTTGACTATAATTTGACATTGTAATCCTATTTAAGTTCACCTGTCAAATATATAATAACAAAACTCCTAAATGAATCCTATCTATTATATAAATTTTATGTTTAAAGCTTTCAAAGCATATTAATAAAAATATAGTCTTAATGAAAAAGTTTATAGAAAGTTATAATAAATGGCACATATATCTTAGAGCTCGTAATTCCCGCAACTTAGATCATATTAATAGCGTATACTGGATATGGCTAAATAAGAGAATACTATAGCCTTTTTGGATACAGGGTTAGGAAAAACTATGATCTCATTTGAACTTATAAGATGAATCGATGGTAAATCTGTTTTCATGGCAACTACAAAATAATTAGTTGAATAACAGTTCAAAGCTAGCAGGAAAGTTAATCTATGCTCAAAGTTGGTCTATGGTAGTTAATAAGATAGCTGATAATAAAATCAATGATAAAAATTATACGATAAATATTAAGTAATTTTTATTACTCCCTAACTGTTCTTTAATTGTCTTAGGCATGGCTACTTCTAGATCAGTTAATTCGAATTGCTTATATTCGATGAATGCCATCATTGCGAAGGAAATCATCCCTATGCCTAAATCTTTAGTGAATTTTATTGGGATAGTAAGCTTAAGCCTAAGATACTAGGATTGACAGCATCTCCTATAAAGACTAAATCAACTCAGCAGGAAAATATGCTAAGTCAGGTGATAAACTTATGCTAATTAATGGATTCATAAATGTGTCCCCTTGACAGAAGCTAATTGGGATTGTATGAAATAGATACAAAGGCTTAAGTTATTGGATATAATGTGGACTAGACAATATCAATTCAATAGGATGAAATTTTTTAAGACATGAATTATAATGAAGAACGTGAAAAGATCTTATTTGATTATCTTAATAGAGGACAATATGTATAAGAATTCTTTGGTATTTATGGATTGTAGGTTTATTTTGAACTACTAATGGAAAAGATAGAGGATGAGTCATGTTTATAGAGTTTAAGACGAATAACTAATTTAAGGATATAGCAAAACGATGCGATAGTCAAAGTAAAACAAATTTTGAATGATGTGTTGGGCTAAAATTAGTCAAAAGCTATCATTATAATGGAGAAAAGAATATCTTGTGTTATCATGTGAAGAATTTTATCGTAAGATGCTGAAATTTAATAGTATAATCCTACTTGAATTACTGGAGGAGGCTAAACATAGAGAAGGCAGTTTTATTAAATATCAAAGTAAAGTAAAACACAATAGTAAGACAATATGTCTCTTTTTAGATAAGGATAATCACGAGTACTAATTGCTACAAATGTAGCAGAAGAAGGTTTAGATGTTCCTGATTGTGATCTTGTTATAAAGATGGAAAATACTTCAAACGATTTAAGATCTTTTGTTTAGTCAAGAGGAAGAGCCAGAAAATAAAATTCGATTTTTATAATTTTAGCTCCTTAAAATTGCAAGCAAACTGTTGAAGCGGAAATAAATAAATATGAAGAAGCTATTTAATGGTTAAGATATACATCTGATAAGGTTATTTAAGTTTAAAAGGCTTAATTTCAATCTAGTGATTCATATAAAGTAGACTCAACTGGAGCCAAAGTTCCTATTTTGCTTGCTGAATAATTTTTAAAGTAATTATGCCAAAAATTGCCTAAAGATCGTTTTACAACATTTGAACCAAGGATCTATTCAATAAGAGAGTAAGAGTAATATAGAGGTTATGTACAATTACCTTAGATAATAACATCGGAGATAATACAAAGTAAAAATCTTTATTATAATTAGAAAGAAGCAGAATAGCAAGCCTAATTAGAAGCTATAAGGCATTTGCATGAAATATAATAATTAGATGATTATTTATATCCGATCTGGAAAGATTAAAGTTATAAGGAAAGAATGAACTTAGATAATTTTGATGATTTCTCGTATTTAAAACGAGGTAAGAATTGTTATCAAGTAAAGGTTTAGAAAAAAAGTACAAATTTAATGCAGTAAATATCATAATATCATCCTTCAATACAAAGTAATGATAGATACTTTGTGCATTAATTCATACTTACTCCAAAACTTGAGTTATTTGGTAATAGTAGATCTATAGGAATAATACTTAACTATGATTTTAGTTGCTTAGATTTTACAATATTTCCATGGAACTTTAATAGGCATAAATATTTCCCCAGATGTAAGCATAGAAACAGTAGAGTTTATTGCTCCGAATGCTATAATTCAGAATATACAGTGTCAGTAAATGTTATTGAGCTATAATAACTTGATGAAAATTAAACATATGGGTTAAAGCTTTTTCATAAATTCTTACATTGTTTAAATTATAGCATAATAAAAGAATTGTTAGAAGAGAAGGAATAAATTCCAGAAGATATCAAAGGAATTACAGTGCCTATAAGCAATAATCAAATAGATTGAGAACTAATCTAATAGGTATAAGATTATGTAGAGTATTATAAGAGAAATAAGTAATTTCCAAATGATAGTTTATTGAAATAAGATAGCTAACTAAGTCATGCTATAATTAGTACTCATGCTCTAATACCATACATACCTCTAGATTATGAAGATTATGGAATCTCTTCAGAATTTTATGCAGGATCTAAGCTATTACCAGTAAAAGATTACTTTAAAAAGCGCTATAATATAGAATTATAAGAATAATAAGTATTGACATGTAAATAAATAGGATTATTTGTTTAGGGGTTTGCACCTTAAATAAGATTAGTTTAATTAATTTCATGGCAGTAAGCTCTATTACCTGTTTAATGTGTTTCTTTTACTCCTATTTCTGTAGAGCTAGTAATATAATCTCGTTTTGTCAATAACTACCATTATAAGTTGTAGTAGGCTATCACCCTAAATGCTCTATAATAAATTTATCCTATAAATTAATAACTATTAAGAGAAGCTTTTACAATGCAATCCTCGCAGCAAAGGGAAAACTATCAAAGATTAGAATTCATAGGTGATACAGTTTTAAAATTTTTAGTATCAGAGTATCTATTTAATAAGTACTAATTATGGCATGAAGGACTTTTATCATCTCAACGTACAAAAATGACATCAAACAGCTTCTTTTTTCAAATTTCAATGAATAAATCTTTATATGAGTACGCCTTAATACACTCTGTACCATATAAAGGATGAAAGCCACCTTATTTTGAGCATGTTAACTAAGAAGAAGATCATGAGAATATTTAAGATGAGGAAGAATAACTTTAAGCAGAAAGGATGTAATTGATTATAGAGAGATTTAATGATCCAGATCATACTTTGCTATCTTAAAAATAAATAGCAGATTTAGTTGAATCATTAATAGGCGCTGCTTATTTATAACAAGGATTGAACTTTTCTCTATAAATTGCCCAACAATTAGAAATAATTCCAAATGAAAATCCCTAAAAGTAGCAAACTAAGGCAAGATATGATGATGAGCTTGGTTAATTTGTATCTTAGTAACTATAGGTTGAAATTAATAATAGTGCTTTATTAGTTGAGGCATTTACTCATAGCTCATGTGATTAACCCTACAATTATTAAAGATTAGAATATCTAGGAGATGCTGTACTTGATTTTATTGTAGTTAATTATCTGTGCTAAATGTATCCTAATGGCTCTCCTGGAATTTTATCTTAGATGAAAGCATTGTGTGTGAACAATAAGATCTTCAGTTATTTCGTATATAAGTTAAACTTTCACAAAAGAATGATATATTCTAGTCAAGCAATTAATTAAGAAATATAGGAATATGTATAAATAGCATAGAATATAAATAATTTAAGTCAAAATGAGCTATAAAGGTTACCAGATCAATGCTCTAAATTACTAGGAGATATTTTTGAAAGTGTAATTGGAGCTTTATACCTTTAAATTGGATATGATGAGACTTATCGCGTGGTAATTAATATCATGGAGGATTTTATAAAGTAATATGCAACACCAGATAACTTACGACTTCATCCTCACGTAAAAATTCAAGAATTTGTATAATAGAATCTATTAGGAAGTGTAAAATTCTTGAAACTTTCAGGACGCCAAGGAAGTAATAAAGTATTTATAACTGTCGTTGAGTTAAATAATCAAGAATTATGCCGAGGAGAAGGATATACGAAATTTGAAGCTTCGAGAAATGCAGCTGATGAAGGATTCTTTAAGCTACGCAAAATGATAGAAAGGAGATCAAAACTAGAATAGTTAACATTTCTATAGTTTATATTATCACTTAAACATTTAATCATAACATATTATTAAAATTAATTCAAACATGCATATATTTTAATTGTATGGTTTAATATAAGATATCTATTGAATATAGGTAAATTAAATGCACCAATCAAGCTACACAGTATGATTATAGTTGCATATACAAAATATGATTTGATAATAATAAGTATAGGTTTATCATGCAAGTTTATTATCTTATAACTTGCATATTTGATAAATTTCGAGATAGGTCTATAAGCTTAATTATATGTTCAGTAAATGTATATTTGATATCATTACTTTTATATTACTATTGTTTGTAGCTCATCATCGCCATATTCATTTTTCATAATTTACTACTTTAAGTGAATGTTTAATAATTGCTTTTCATAATTAAATTAAAGTTAATTTCTTATTACATGCTTCAAATTAACAAGGATATAGCTTATTTTTCGTGTGTAAATGCTTATGACTAACAAGGCTCAATTATTTATCACATGTATTGCATTCATAAGGATTATTTGGAGAGTAAATAATTTAATGGCTTTATCATACCTTTACCAAATGAAATCTTTTATTACATTATTCCCATTTATATAACGTTCAACTTTTGTTCTTTTACATATGCAAATCATAACTATGTCTATTATTAAGTATTACTTAGCATACATTACGAATAATAAACTATCTGTACTATGAACCCGTTAGTAAGTTTTACAATCGCCTTTAATTAGAAATCTTTTATTGCAAACTTAGCATTCAAATAGTTTTTAATCATAATTTATAAGTTATTTATAACGGAACTACTTGAGACGAATATTATACTCAAATTCTTTTAATCTCTACGATACTAAATATAATTTTCCAGCAAATTACTTTTAGCCTATTGAGCAGTGATTAATTGTTATAATGTAAATTAGTATATGAGTTTAAACTTATTCTTATACCTAATATTAATTTAGTCCTTTATCTCTTTCAATAAATTTAGAACTAAAGTTATAACTAATATGGAAATATAAAGAGTAATAAAACTTTAGGCAGCTATAAGAGGAGTTATGTAAAGGAGGTAAACACTTTAAAAGGAGAATAATTTATGAAGAGCACTTGTTAGAAAGAGAGATTTGGGATTTAATGATAAACTAAGAACACTAGCATCTAATATAAAATAAGATGACTTTTTATAAGAAATCCTTTCTAGAAGATAACGTAATATTAGATCAAGCTAACTTCCTAGCTTAGAATATTAAATTAATTAACATCAGAACTTAATATAAGAGTAATACTCTATTTAATATAAGAATAATATCTAGCCTATACACCTTGAGAAATATAATATATAGGAATTTCAACGAGTTAATTTGTACCTAGTATCTTAACAAGCATTTCATATTTAAATCAAAATCTAATCAGACATCGAAATTGATGAAGAAATTTTACAAGGTGATTAAGTACTTAAAAACGAAGATGTACTATTGATATAAAATAAAGCTTTGACAAAGCCAATAAATGATATTATGGAATAAAGAATAGTTTATTTACAAAGTGAAACGTACTAAATATTGATAAAGCCAATAAACCATATAATGGAATAAATAATGGTTAAATAACCAATTAAAACAGAAAATATTTACAATTCTATTGAATTCTAACCCATTAATAAGCCTATTACTAAGATCTGAAATAGGTAAAATCCTCCATTATAAAAATCAATTGAATAATAGAAAAAACTTATACAAAAGAATAGAAGATTAGGTGGCTAACCTAAGAATTAATCTTAAAATAAATAATTATCACTGAATTAATTTATAATAAAAGATAAGCAAGAGAATAGGTTAAATATTACACCTAGTAAATTAGAATCTTCTAATAACTCCTCATAGTTATCAAACTACAAGGTTTAACATCTTGAAAGTCCACCAATTGATCTTATAAATTTACCTGTTAAAAGAAAATAACTAAAACCAATTAAAAATGATTAACCTGATTTATAATTACATAGCATTAATACTCCTAAGATTCATACTCCTCCTCCAATTAAGCTTGAAAACAATTAAAATATACATTAACAGTACCTAAAGACAGCAAAAACAAAATAAGAAAATCCCAGCTAATAAGAAATTAATTAAATTAACTATCCAAAAATGCATTGAATTAAACTCAATCAATAAAATGTAGTATCTCAAAGAAATATTTCAAAGCCCAAATTTACCAAAGTTAATTAATTTATATCAACAAGATATCCAATAGAAATATAAAAGAGAAGAGTATAGCGAAAAAAGTAGCTTTAATTATGTTACAATCCAAAATTGAAGGTGTATTCTAATTTCAACTCATTAAGACGATTCACAAGAAGACCAGTAATTGAAAATGACCTAAAAGCTTTCAAGCGAAATAGAAGCACATCTACAAAATTAAACAGTGAATTAACCCACAATAGGAAAACAAGTTCAAGAAAATTGTAATTAGCCTAAGTAACAAATGGATGATTATATGCTATTTGCTTTGTTGTAAAATAGAATAGGTAAACACATAGTCCTATGATTAAACATTGAAGTGATCCCATAATAAAGCCACTTAATGCAGTAACAAAGGCAGTTCCCCAAGTCACTGAATCATTGTCTTCACATTCTGGATATTCAGCTTATATTGTAAATAGTCCAAATGCTAGCAAAATTAATCCCACAGATAAAGCACATAATTAGATCAAATACCTACTCCACTGTACATCTGATCCTTAGGCAATCATTGAAGTTCTTAGTAATAGTAGAAATGACAAGAAAAGAAAGGCATCTATAAGATTGATTACTATATCGTAAGATTAATCACATTTTCCTTATATTGATCCATCCTCCGCTTAAAGAACTAAAATCACAGTGAATAAAACCAAGTCAGCTATACTAGCAACTGCAAATATTCATTTATTAGGAGTTTTTCATACGGGAGATGTGCTCCCCATTCATTGGTTTGCACCTGATCTATAATGAAATTTGAATCCCCAATCGCAAACTCGTTTATATAAGTTAGACATAAATAGTTCGAATTTAGATTTCATTTTTATTATTATCTAGAAGATGTTATAATGCATGATAAACTATAATTATAAAAATGGACTAAACAACTAAAAATTATCTACTATACTTCATTATCACAGTTTTCATTGCTTCAATAGCATCACCAGTGAGTTTAAAATCAATTTTATCATTTTTAATAGGCATTATTTTCACCATAATACTACAGATAGTGCTTTTTTATTTATATCTATCACAAGATAATGCTCCTAACTAGTAGCCTAGCCAAAGTCTGAATTTACCTGAAATAAATATAGAAAGAAGAGTAAGTTTTGATGGAAGTTAAATAATTCAAAGCTAGGGCGATATTGACTCTCCACTTCATGATAGATCTTTACCGTTTAAGGATGATTGTCTATGTCAGCATAGAGTTTTTGAAGTTCTTTGCTAAGGAAAGGATGACAGTCTAACAAAAATACATAACTTTGTTAAAAGATTCATTATATTAGAGAGAAATTATGCCAAAAGACTTACTAATGTTGGAAGCTCTTCCTTATTGCAAAAGGTAAATAAAGTGCCTCTTAGTTAAGATGATTGAAAGGAAATAAAGTTAACATTAGACATATTAGCCTAAAATCATAGTAAAAATGCATTGAAATTAGAAAATACTATTAAAACTTTAAACTAATTTGATTAATCGGAAAAGGACAATATCAAAAATTAAAATAATCAGTTAAAATTGCATATGTAAGAGTTTACCTAGATTAACAAGTAAATATAAAAGTTTTAATAGGAGTTATTATAAGCAATTGAAAAGTAAACTCAAGCCCATAAAGCCTATGAAAAGTGTAAATTAAACTCTTCAGAATTTCAGATAGTCGCAAAGAAAGAAATGGAACTTAAATTAGCTTAGAATACTTACAGTACGCTAAATTAGAAGATAGAAGAAGCAAGAGCTAAACTTGAAGCAGCATCTAATAATTACTTGCCTATTGTTTAAAAGCTGATACAAAATGTAAGTGACTCCATAAGCTAGTAAGTTGACTTAGGTTACAGCACTTTATAATCTATGATAGGAATATGAGTTGAAGGATTTGCTAGTGATTTTGATGGAATTGGGTTAGAAACTGAGCCCGGATCTCCAAAAAAATCAATCATTAAAAACGCTCATTAGTATAAGCAAAAATTTTCAAGCTGGGTAAATAAAACATTTAGAAAAAAGGATTAAGAACAATTGCAAAGAATTTAATAATTCGAAAGTAGAATATTCTAAGTTGAAATGTTTGTTGTAGTTTCTAAGCAATTATTATAAAGTATAATAAAGGCTGACTAGAAATATTTAATAGAACTCTAAAAACTCGTTGATGAATAGAAGGAAGATTGCAATTTGGAATTAGATAATATATGGAACATTATAGGAATAGTAGTGAATAGTCTTAAAACAGTAGCTGAAGACTTTGCCATTGGTGTTGAGCAAATAATGCAGATATTCATTAACTTTGAGTATCTTGTTAGGGACATAAAGTAAGAAATTAATAACACGTAGGATGAAAGTCACATTGAAGAGAAACTGTAAGAAATAGAAGAGTAAAAAGAACAAATGTTAAATACTTCTAAAAGTGAACTACTTTAAATACTTGAATTCAAGCTATAAACCTAATACTCCAGCATAAAAGATTGTTAAATTTAAGAGCCTACTAGGTAAATTATAGATGCAGAATTTACCAGAAATAGCCCAATTCATAAGCTTGAATGTCCTTACTTTTCCTATGATAACAAACTGGTACAAATAACGATTTAAGAACTAGTTGAACCTCACAAAATGGGAGAGTCGGAATCAGCTTATTGGTTTAATAATATCCTACGAACTTTCATCGAAGAATGATAATATTCTCAACGATTTTAATCATACATTACAAGAAGACTTTGAAAAGTATATAATAAAAAGAGACCATAACATATTAAAGAAATTTTAGTATAGGGAGTTGACTTTAGTGGATAATCCCCTGAGTTTAATAATTGAACTCCAATGCAAACTGAGAATGAGTACGAATTCTTTTATGAATTTGATGTGTCCTTTAATGGTAGAATCATCATTTCATTAGAATTCGAAATCATTTGATTTGCCTCTCTTTTGGTATATGCTAAAGTTGTACTTAAATCTTTAAATGGTAGAATAAGACTTTACTATATTCCAACACATCTTGGAAAAAGTTGGTATAGTTTTACTGCGGAGCCTGCCTTATAAATTGAGATAGAGCCAGTAATTGGAAAATCGAATAAAGTAGACTTAGCTAGATATCCTTAAGTTATGAATTTCCTAGTATAAATTCTATCAAGAAGTATAAGAAAATATGTTTGGCCAAATAAAAGATCTGTAAAAATTCCGAAGGGAAGGAAGTATGATAGTTAGTAATAATTAATTGAATCTTTTAAAAATAATATGTGCTAATCAAATTAGAGTAAGCAATCATTAGAAAATTGGTTGAATACTTTATTATTTAATTTCCAGTATTATCACATAGACCTCATTTCAATCTAATATTGTGCTATTTACTTTCGTCTAAATTAAACTCAATTTACTAAAATAATTACTAAGAATATTTAGGATTTAGAATCACATTCTCTCTTTTGGGCCCTGTTCCAATCCAAGTAATTGGTACCTTCAATTCTTCCTCAATGAACTCAATATAAGCTCTAGCATTTTAAGGCAACTGATCCCAAGCAACACAATTAGTAATATCAGTTTACCATCCCCTGAGCTCCTTATACACAACATTAACCCTTCCTAAATCATCTAAGGACGCTGGCATAGTATGAAGTCTCTATCCGTCCAGTTCATACCCAACACCAACCTTAATAGTCTCTAGCTCATCCAGAATATCTAACTTAGTAATGTTAATAGAGGTATAATCATTAATCATAAGACTATACTTCATAGCAATTAAGTCCAACCATCCACACCTTCTCTTACGTCCAGTAGTCACACCAACTTCTCTTCCTTTAGTTTAAAGATGATTTCCAGCCTCCCCTGTATCTTCTGTGGGGAAAGGTCCAGATCCTACTCTAGTGGTGTACGCCTTCATTACTCCAATAGTAGTTTCTAGTTTAGAAGGTTGGAAGCCAAGCCCACTGAAAAGTCCAGCAATACCAGTTGAGCTAGAAGTAACATATGGATAAGTTCCGAAATCCAAATCTAGCATCAAAGCATTTGCCCCCTCAGCTAAAAACTTCTTGCCATTACTTACTTCAGTATTTATTAAATAAGCTGTATCAGTGATCATAGGCATTATTCTTTCCCTATATGATTAAAGTTCCTCTAATTCTTCAGCCCTATTTACTTATATAGGGAATGCTCTTTCTAGGAAATTGACTAGATTATTATATTTTTCTGTAAATAATGGCCAGTCAGCTAAGTCTACCATCCTTAATCCAAGTCGCATAGTTTTGGAACTATATGTAGGACCAATGCCCTTTTTAGTTGTTCCAATCTATTTATCAGAAAGTTATTTTTCATGAGATCCATCAGCAAGAATCTAAGCATTTGTTACTATATGAGCTCTATTTGAAACAAACAGTTTCCCATCTATATTGATCCCATTGTCTGAAAGTTGTTTTATTTCATCAAACATACTAGGAATGTTTACAACTACTCCATTTCCTATTACATTAATAGTTTAGTCATATAAGACACCACAAGGTAAGAGATGGAATCCAAACTTGATTCCTTAGGCTTCAATTGTATGACCTGCATTAGCTCCTCCATTAAATCTGCCAACTATGTCATAATCTTATGCTAAAATATCCACTAGCTTACCTTTTCCTTCATCTCCCCATTGGGAGCCTAAAACTACACAGCTTTTGCTATGTCTTCCAGTGAGACATGTACTAAATCCACGTCTAAGCATCTTTATAAATATGAGGCTGATATTCTTTTTCAGTATTTGTACCCTTTTAATATGACATAAAAAATTAGCTTATAATTTAAGAGAAAGCTATCCTATAAAAGTTGAAGGTACTATTTAAATAATTACAGTGGCAAAATATAATGAATTGTAAAAGCATATAATACAAGATATGATGTCAATATGGTAAGCAATAGAAATCTATCTTTCCTTAGTGGGAATGTATTTAATATTATTGCTTTAAACTATAAAACTACTATATCTCAACGATACAAATATTCCTATCTTTGAGTAATTATAAGGAAAAGAATCTATAGATCTTATGCCATATCTTTTAATATTTGATGCCTTATTTTAAATCTATTCATATTGTTTGAACATTACCTAAAATATATATTGCATTCTATACAAGACTGAATTTCTCATTAAAACAATTATTTGTACCAAGAAACATAATAATAACATTCATTAATTCCCATAATAATTCAAAAATACATTAATATAAACTAAGTACTATACCCGATAATTCCTCCCATATTTCTTGCCATCATTTGCTGCTTCATCTATTCTATCTGCATATAGTATAGGTAGGCTTACTGTATTGGATTGATTGTCTGATATCCCAATTAGGCAATCGCTTGCATGTTAGCCTTTTGTTACATAATTTACCTTTAATAGGCTTACTGTTTGGCAATCAGCGCCTATTAGTGTTCATGAATGAAAGATGCCAACTAACGAACAACTTTCTTTTCCTTTGCATTGAAGTATATTTTCGGAGCTATTTACCTTACAATAACCTTAGATTAGCGCCTCTACTCATGAAGTCCCATACGTTGAAAGTCTTGCTTTATCTCAACAGGAGTTGCTGAGTAGCGGAATCTAATAGATCTAGTTTGTACACCTTGCCTTTATCTAGTTTTCATATTATTTATTTGTGGCCATGATTTTATCTAGATTTATAATAGGATTTAAATTTTAAGATTCAGTAAGACAAACACAGCTTATAAATTTAGATTGATTAACTATTTCATCAAGTTTTGGTGGAGTCAATGAGAGACATAATCCAAGGTCTAATGCACAATTTAGAGGGTAAAAGTTACCAGATTTTAGTTATTGGTCAGAAAAAAATGAAAGAATTTGAATATTATCTCAACTAAAATTAGATAATAGTTCAATAAAGTAAAGAAATTAAAGGAAAAAAATTGGTTAATCGATCAAGTTTACTTCTGTAAAACTTAACTGTTAATTTTTATAACACATTTCCTTAGGTGTGAAAGTTAAAATGATCTTTATTTTACATTTTAAACAATCAGTTCTAAATTTATAATCTCTATATACCTAGAAAGTACTCTTTTACAAACAATATCTAAAGATTTATACAAAGTAATCCCCCTTATAATGAAAGAAACCAAAAAATAATTTTAAAACCAGATTCCGTAAGTATAAGCGTTACTGGATCAAGCTTAATCTTACACAGATTAGATAACCCTCTTACTGAACCAAGAAGGATAAACACCAAGTCAACAACCAGAAGACTTGCAGGGAGGATAATTACGAGATTATTAAGTATTTGGACTTAAATGGCTCGTAGCTCTGCATAAAGTGGGTCTAAATGGAATACTAGCTGATGAAATGGGATTAGGCAAAACTATTCAAATTATAGCTTTCATTGCCTAGTTATAGTAAATAGAAAATACTAAAGGCTTATATCTTGTTGTGGCCCCCAAAAGTATCGTTACTAATTGGTATTTAGAGTTCTAAAAGTGATACCCCCAAATGAAATGTGTGAATTTAATTGCATCAATGCCTTAGAGAGAAGAAATAATTAACAATGAACTGATACCTGGCCAGTTTGATGTATGTATTACATCATATTAAGGGGTAAGCATGTGCAAAGAGGCTCTGAAAAAGTTCAAATTTTCCTATCTGATTTTCGATGAAGCTCACCGACTAAAAAATCAGGAATCTTTGCTTTACTTGATTTTATAGTAAATCAAGTTTAAAAGATGCATATTAATCACTGGTACTCCTCTTCAAAACAACTTAAAAGAGCTTTGAAGCTTGCTGAGATTTGTTGATCCATCCACTTTTAGCTAATTTGATACTGAATAGATTGAGTAGTGATTTAATTTAGGAGAAGGGGAAAATGACTAAGAAAGAGAGGAGAATACATTTAGAATGGTTAGTTAGCTTCACAGATTAATTAAACCATTCATACTAAGAAGAACTAAAAATGATGTAAATGTTGGGATTCCATCTAAAAAGGAAATATTGCTGTATGTCAAAATGACATAAACATAAAGGGATATCTACAGAAAGTTACTGACAGGGGAACCAATTAATACTAAAACCAGCTTACTTAATATAATGGTTCAGTTAAAGAAAGTATGCAATCATCCCCTTCTTTTCCAAGGAATAGAGGAATAATTTCCTAATGCTGGAGAAGATATACTGATTTTTCTATCAGGAAAAATGAAAGTTCTGGATAAATTACTTATCCGCTTACAACACTAAGGATCAAAGATTCTAATTTTTAGTTAAATGACTAGAATACTAGATATTTTAGAGGATTATTGTAATTACAGAAATTTTAATTATTATAGACTTGATGGACAAACAGGATTAGAGGAGCGTAGCAATTATATCAAAGCGTTTTAAGAGGAAAATGATGCATTCATTTTCATGTTATCAACGAGAGCTGGGGGATTAGGAATCAATTTGACTAGAGCTGACACTGTTATCATATACGACTCAGATTGAAATCCTTAGGTTGATCTTCAAGCAATGGATAGAGCTCATAGAATTGGATAAGTTAACCAAGTAAATGTTTATAGATTAATTATAAAAGATAGCTTGGAAGAAAGAATTTTAGAAAGATAATACTTCAGACTTAAATTGGATAACTTGATAATATAATAAGGAAGATAGATTTAAAGCAAAAATTTTGTTACTAAGACAGAAATGCAATAAATGTTACATTACGGGGCTGATGCTATCTTTAGTATAGAGGAGGAAGACTAAGAAATCACTGATTAGGATTTAGACAAATTACTCGAAAAGGGAGAAATTGAATATAATGCTATCAATGAATAATTAGAGTAATAGCTAAATTAAAAGAAGAATTTAATAGACTTTGAAACTAAATTAGACTCATGGACATTTGAAAGTACCAAATTTTCAGATTAAAGAATGATAGAAAGTAAAAAGATTCTAGAATAGTTAAGAAAAAAGAATGATGAAGAAGAATCAGTTTAAAGTGAAAAGTAACATCGTTAATTATCTAAAATTCCTGTTTATAACCATTTTGAAAATACTAAAAGAATCAATGAATTATTTAAGAAAAAGAAAAAGAAGTAGATTAGTCAATAAGAAACTGAAGAATTGTAAAATTTGCTTTAGAGTGGATTTGATTGAAGCAAAAAGGATTATAATAGATTTGTAAGAGGAATTAAATAATTTGGGTTTGAAAACTTACAATAGATTGCGTAAATGCTAAATAAGCCATTATAAGAAGTTTAAGATTATAGTCAAATGTTTTGAAGGCATATAGATCTGCTTAAGGAAAAAGAACGTATTAATAAGGCTTTGTAAAAATAATATAGTGTTTAAGATAAAATTGTATAATAGTAGGATCTATTAGATTAATATGTACAAGATGATACAGAACCTAAAATACTAAATATCTTTAATCAATAATTATATCAAAAATAAAAGATTTACAATTAACTAAGTGATTCTATTCTTCTTTTCTATACTAAAAAGTTAGGATATGGTAACTGAAGTGAGATTAGAAGCTAGGTAAGGAATCATCCTTCTTTATTAATGGATTACTGCATTCGATCACGTACTGAGAATTAGATTAATCGAAGAATCGATGTTCTTTTAAAAGCGCTGCAAAGATAAATGCCCTGCTTAAATGGTCTAGATTAGATAATTAACACATAGAATATGCATATGTTTTATTATTTGTAAAGTATTTTTAATAAGCTTATAGAATTTTAAATACATAAAAATTGGCGGTTATTTCTAGTAACTTAATATAAATCTAATAAAAATGGGCTGCTAGTTTTCTAGAGAAGATGATAAAAACTTTTAAATGTAGCATCTATCCTTAGAATAACGGAAAAACTGAATTAAAGAGAACAAAAATTAAATAACCTTACAGATGTTTGGAAAAGAAGTAAATCAGGAATCGCCTGCAACAGATGATAAAATATAAAGGAAGGTTGATCGTAAAAGAAAAGCACTTGATGAACTGTACGATACAGACGCAAAAGGTAGAGCATTAGAGACCCTGATCATTTATTTATAAAGTTATTAAGAATGTAAAATTGAATACTAAACAGAATATTGGCCTGGACAAGTAAAATTTGAAGCTGCATTTGCAATATGGAAAATTTTTGAGATAGTAAAAGCAGGTGGACTTAATAATTATAACAATAGAAATTTATTGATTTAAAAGAATATCAACTAAAAGCTTTTTGACATGCTACACTATGAGTAGACTGATATATCCCAATGATCTCTCTTTTTATTAAAGTATACAACTAAGGCATAGTTTTAACCACTTGTAAAGCCAGCTGCTCATAGGACCAACATGTTCTTTTTATCTGACTTACTTCTCAGTTAATAGGAGGTAAAAAGGTTCTGAGCATTCACTGTTTTGAAAAACTTATGTATAGGTAATTTAAAGTTTATAATGGATGATGTATTAAATTTTGGATAGATGGATATACTTAAGACTACAATAGACTAGTAGTTCACCTATGAAAATGAATCATACGCTTTAAAACATTTAAAAATATTTTCGGCTCTTCTACTTGATAAGCTTGGAGATGTTATTGAATAATCAAAAGAAAAACTTATTGAGCTTAATCTATAAAAGTATTTAAAGAATCCTAAATATTTTTAAAAATACTTCGTAAAATTCACAAAAGGTTAAAAGATTAAATTCAATCAAACAAAAAACTTTTTGCTAGCCCAACTAGAAGAAACTACTGAAACATAAGATTACTATTTAGATAAATAATAAATATAGGACAAGCTTATAAATAGGATTTAGATTCAATAATGAACATAAATAGTGGATTAAATGAATAATTTCAAATCTATTGATATTGAATCGAACTAATCAGAAATATTTAGACCTTAGACAATTTCTTCTTTGGCAATTTAATGCATAAGTGACTAGTTCCAGAAAAATAAAAGTAAGATTTTTGTTATTCTTTCTGAAGATATTGAATCAGCAAAAAAATGTTTATGTTACTGTTGTAATTTACTAACTACATCGTATGTTGACTCTAGAATTAATGCTATATATTTATTAGATCATTTCATTAACTATCGAATGGTTGAGTTTTGTAATGATTTTGTTAAATTGGGAATTGAAGGAATTCTATTTAATCTTAAGTCTAACCAAACGTTAATTTAAACTAAGGTATCAAATTTTGTGTATTAATCAATAAAAGCAAATAGTAATAATAGACAAATTTTATTTAAATATAAGAAAGGAAGTATTTTTAAATAAATTGTTAGAATAACTGATGATATGTAGGGGTCACAGAATATGCTACAACATTTAAAAACAGTAAGAATGCTTTATAAAGGTGCAAAAGGGCATCTGTTATCTTAAATTGTGGCTTTGATTAATAAATATGAATTACAAACAGAAATAGCAAATATTTAAGTTGTAATAATGTCTAAGAAGCATAAAATGGAAGATGTTGTAAAAGAAAAGCTACTAAAAAGAATGAATCAAGTAAGTTTTGAATTGTCAGAAAGTATTAGTCAATATGCTTAGCTAATTTAATTCTTCTTTCTAAGTCTTGAAGCTTATCCTTTAGTCTTGCATTCTCTATATAATGTTAGTTATCATTTTAAATTTAGCATTGTTATTTCAGCATATTGAGTTAATCTAGTAGGATATGCATATTAGCAGTTTCTTGTCTTAAATTTCTATTTTCTTTTATTAATTTTTAGTATTTAGTGTAAGCTTCATTTTATTTCTCTGCCTTTTAGAGCTTATATTATAAATTAGACACTTTATACTAATACTTTTAAATATCAGCTCTTAATTATTCCAATTATAAATGCTTATACTTTGTTGTATTAGCTCTTAACTTTTTTACAAATCCTTTTTCTTTAGCTTTTGTTTCTGGAAACATTTCTAAAGCTTGCTCTTTTTCATATGTGTTTATTCTTTACTAGTCTAAAACCTAAAGATTGAGATTTCTTATAACTTTGTATCTCAATTGAATAGCACTCTAGTAGCATGGATTGTTTTCTATTTCTAGATTTTTAAGTTTCGGTAGGTTTTAAAGTACTTTTATTGTATAATCTATATCAAATATCTAGTTATTAAATAAAGATAGTTCTTACAGCTCTGTCTATTGTTTCAAGGGTTAAATGGTCTTGATTAGGTTGTTAGAGGCTCATAGCTTTTCTAGATTAAATAAAAACTCAATAGGTTGAATACTTTTAATCTAGTTGTTATTGATATTCAAGTATTTTAATTTGTATAGTTCTGATACGCCTCTTATATCATTCAAATCATTGTGTGATAAACTAAGAAATGATAGATCTTATAGTTAATCTAAGTGAAGATGTTTAGTGTTTTAGAATTACTTCAATCCAGTGTCTTTAAGTATCAGTTCTTCAACACTTTCTAGATCCTTATTTCCTGTTAATTGTAAAATATCATGATCAGTTAATTTATCTATCTGTAGGGTCGAAGTGTCTAATATTTGCATTATTTCTTATAAATCACTTTCTTACTTGATATTTTCTGGGTTTAAGTTTTAAATTCTTGAAGTATACGGTCTAGGCTTAACAGTCTTTACAAATTAGTTAGTAAGTTTAGCTGACACAGGTCTTAAATGAATTCTTTTAATATGATCATTTAATCTGCTCTACTCCTAAAATCTTCTACCACAGCCTTCGTGTTTGCATATAAAGTTTTCCATTTAATAATGGCTTAGCTTTTATTGCATGCAGCTTAGTCTGGAGACTTGGAAAGAATAATTTTCCTATTTTCTAGTTTGAATTACTTAGATATCAACTACTAAAATCAATTAGGATAAACAGCCTTGATTTTGGCAGTTGCTAATTACCATGTGCATATTGTGTAATATCTATTAGAAAAAGGAGCATAAATTGATAAGAAAGACATGTGTGGATGATCGGCTATGACTATGGCTAGCTATAAAAACTTTTATGATATTGTATGGCTACTACATAAAGAAGGGGCACAGTTAGATGACCTTATTATTTCATATCTTAGTAAGTCTAGACATTTGTACAAACATATCCTAGAAGAATATAAATGGAAAAAAGTTAGACCCATACTGATCTTTCGGTATTACAAATATGAGTTAACTAATTACCATCTCTGCTAAACTCTTTTGCCTTAAGCTGGATATTTTCCACTATTTGCATCACCTTTTTTTGTATGAGATAATGCCTACGCATTACTCTTTCTATTTGATTCATGCAATTAAACGAATAAAAATCATTATTTCTTACCAGAGTTTGCATTGGCATTAATATTTTTGTTTCTGGTCGGGATAATAACTACCTTATTTCCTTTTCATGCTTTTTTCTTGTATTTACCATTTTTCCCTTTTAGATAAAAATCCCAACAAAGAATGCAATAAGAATAGAAATTCCTCATAGCATCCATAGACTTCCAAATTAAAAGAATCCTATAGGAAGAAGTCTTATGTCCTCGTATATATTCTTACAGTCATTATCCCCATAGAAGTAGTTTTGAACAAGATACTATATAGCTGTTGTTTGCTAAATTTTAGCTATTCCTTGATTAAGAGTTTTTATAAGATTAGGATCTCCTTAATCTGCAAGAACAAAGTAATTTTAAACTGTATGATAGGAGTCATTTACTATTTTTACATTGCATTCATCATTTGTTTCAGCCATAAGTCTTAATAAATTCTCATCTAATACAATTCCATCTATATCTTCATTAATCAATAAATCAATGAAGTATTTACTGTTTTACCATTCAAACCTTTCGTGCCAAATTTTAGCTTCAAAGCGAGCTATAAAATTCTCGTTTTCTACATTAGTAGCTATGACCTTTCCTCTAATCTATGAAAAATTAGATATTGATGAGTATTTTACCAATAACTCAAATACAGCTACTGATATGAATAAAGCAGTAACAGCCATAACGCTAAAGTAGAAAAATAACATCAAGGCTCTTGATGGAATTCTTTGAGGAGTTGTTGTTCCTGAGTAAAATATAGCAGCAAAGCATATTCACATTCCTTCGATTATTCCTTTCAATGGATTTTTAGGTATTTCTTTTGTTCCTTTGTCATATAACCATATCAAAACACCAAATATCACGCATGTTCCCCATATAAGCACCCATAGATTAAGTGAAAAGATCTCAATAAAGGAATTACCTTATCTTTCCTCATCTTATTTTACCATTACGGCTAGTTAACTTGTGTAGATAGGTAAGGAGTATTAGAAGTTTGCTTCAAGTACTTAAGGACTCAAGTGAAATCCTCCAAATCCCCCAAAGGTAACTCTTTATCCTATTCCATCATCATAACTTGTTGAGCAAACAAACGTGTAATCTTCCTGATATCTCATTTGCTATACTGATAACGCTTCTCTTACTATATCTACCTCAATGCCACTATATCCTGATGAACATGATGAGTATACAGTATTATCTTCAACTAATATACTTCATGGTTGTGAAAAGCAAGTTTAAATCAAGTTTAAAATTAACATTTATTTAAGAAACATGATATAGCTTTAAACACTTATTTAAATAAATTGCTAAAATTAAAATGGGTAGTTAAGAAGATTTCATACCATCAAATAGTGCAATAGAATAGAATTTTCACTCTGATTAATAAATCTAACCAGAAAATGCTGATAAATTTTCCAATATTGATACTTCTCTGTCTAGTTAAGTAAGTTATGAATATATTCCTGCGGGAAGTTTTAGCTCTTAAACAGAATCATCTTATGGATAAAATTCATTGAATAAGTTTATTGTTTCTGAGTTAAATAATCTGTCAGAATTTGAAGATGATTTATTCTAACCTAGTGATGCAAATATTTTGGATTATGATATATAAAAGAATGATAAGGAGATGTTCAACAGTGATATTAACCAATATTTGAGTCATTCAGTAAACTTGACAGTGTAAATACTTAAAGGAATTGATATAAAGCCTAATTAAATGATTGATAAAGAAACTTAAACTTCTGAAGTTCCTTTTGAGAAAGATAATAAACTAGTATAAATTAATAAAAGATTACAAAATGAAAATTATGCATTGAGATATAAGCTATAATAAGTAAAACAAGTAATTTCTAAAGCATTCACAAATCAGGATATAGCTGATTAAAATAAACATTTTTAAAGCTTTGAAGAAATAACTGGAGTTATATACCTTGTAAATAGATTAGAAATACTTAAATCTCGGTATTAGAGATTTCAATAAAAGTTAGATTAGGCTAATAGTGATATATAAACTTTACAAAATAAAGTGAATTTTTATTAGAATAAAGCCAAGTAATCAAGTAGAACTTCAAGTGATACGATTACATAGCTAAAACATGCATTAGTTTAAAAGGAACTAATTAATAAAAAGCTGATTGATTAGCTTAATATAGACAAACAGATTAATAAAGCAAATAATAAAATATAGGAGAATCAATTGCAAGATGTTTATTTTAAAGAGAATAATTATACAGAGTAATCATTCACAAGCTTAACCGATTAAAATCCTTTTGAATCCTTTTAAGAAAATAAAGCCTCATAAGAATAGGAATTATGTTAATAGAGTAATTGAAAATAGCCATATCATAATAAAATTTAAAAACGATTAAGAAGCTTTGAAGTTAGAGGGAATTAAACATTAGGCAACTCAAGTAGAAAGCACATGAAGGAAGACAGCTTTTAGCATTTTTAATGTAATATAAATAAAAATGATAACTAAACCTAATCAACTAGGGAAAAGTATTCAAAGAAAGAATTTTTCTGTATTTAATACAAACACTGTTGGGCTGAATGATATAAACGAAGAGTTTTGTCCTTATGAGCCAAGAAAGCTAATCCCCTTATCAAGACATTTAAGAAATGAATAGTTTTACTCCAATAGAATGAAATCTCCTTCTCTCCTAAACAGTAAACAACGTGGAAGACTTATTTAGAAATCGGGTCCGTATAACAGGTCCCATTCTGAATACTTTAGAGCTGCTCATATTCATCCATTTGGAAGCAAAAATTTAAGAAGATTTTATAGAAAGACCAATAATTGTATTCGTTTTGAGAAATCAAAGCAATTTGACTCAACCTTTTCTCCCCAAATTGTTGAAAATCTTGTTAAATTCTTTGAGTTAAGAGATTTGAGTCATTTTAAATTAATCAGAAAACAATTTACTAGTCAAAAATACTAAAAGATTTTTAAAACAAAGTAAAGACTATGTCTTTGTATAGGCTTAAGAGTTAATTAGAGGATTAAATATTGATAGTATTTAACAAAAGGGAAGAAGCTGCATTATTATAATTCTATTCCTCTTTAAAAGTATTCGGAATATAAAAATGCGATTATTTGCGATCTCAAGCGTACTAATCCTAATTCGGATAATTATCATTAATCTCCGTAAATTTAAAAGTAACTTTATAGGGTTTTGTATAGACTTTCAACAGAAAAAGATTAAATAGGATATTGTTAAGGAATGAACTTTATTGCAGCTATTTTGCTTAATGTTTTAAGTGAAGAAAACACATTTTGACTTTTCAACAAAATCATAACAGAGTATGATCTACATCAACTGCTAAGAATTGAGTAACCCCAAATCGGATTATTCATGTATAAGTTAAGAGTGTTACTGCATTAATTCAATCATACACTATTCAAGTACTTTTAAGATGAGAAAATTGAATTGGAAACCTTTGCTCCTAAATGATTTATTACATTATTTTCATATGATTTGCAAATGGATATTGTAATGAGATTATGGGATATATTCTTTTAGGATGGGTGAAAGGTTATTTTTAAATTTTGCTTAGTTATATTGTAAGAAATAACTCCTGTAATTATTCAAATGAATTATGATGATGCAATGTGCTACTTAAATCAATTCGTATGTGAAATAAAGTGGCCATAGAATATACTTACAAGAATCTTTTAATACTAATTTTCTAATAAATAGCTTAAAAATCTCGATGAATGATTTTAAAATGAATAAACAGACGAGTTAATTCTTAATGATAAAAAACAATGAGTTACTAGCGGTGTTAAATAGGAAAATGAAGATAAAACAATCTTCAGCCGAATTTTCAGCTAATTCAAGGTTGCATTAAAGTTTCAAAGCAAAACAGAGGACTCAGATGATGACCTAGCAATAACTAACGAATTTGAAGATTCTAGAAGTGATGTATAAGATCCTAAAAGCTCATCCTACTAAGAGATAATGTGTGAAAAATGTAAATCTCCTTATCACACTTAGACCTATTGCCAAGAGAACCAAGAAGCTGATATACTAACAATCAAAGATGTGAATACAGGTAAAATATTCCTACTATCCCCAGATGGAAAGATACTTAATATGGATTAATTTTTATTATACTGATCTTAAATGTGAAATAATTGGCACTACGACTAGTCTTAAAAATAAATTCTCGTGATAAGGCACTCTTCTTAGTTAAGTCAGCGCCTTGTATAGACTATTAGCCCAATTAAGTATTCTTTTTCTTAAATCAAATGGAATTTCTATTGTCCTTACTCCAAGCAGAAATTGAACATAGTCACCATTTACATGTTTCGCGGGATATCCCATGTTTAGAAAGAGGGACAATTTGTCTACCACATTCTCTGCTTATATTGAGTCAAAAGTATTTATTAGTTCAGTAAATCGTTATTTAATGATTTCTACATGCAGAGAGGTTATTCCCATAAAACACTGCATAAGTAAATCAAGGGAATATTAAAAGTCTTTAAATGCATTCGTTTATACAAACCTTTGGAATGTGGTTAAAGGCGTTCTTCCTTCTCTAATTCTTTTAGCATTTCTTTTATCTAAGTATTGCTCTATTTCTGCTTCTCCTCAGTTTATATAATTTATGTTTTTAGAGTCTAAATAATAGAATTCTTTAAAGGATCCAACTCTATGTGCTATTAAAACAGCCCAATGATTAGTAATTCCCAGCATATACCCAATTACTACTTCTTTGTTATCGCATTAATTAAAGAAATCTATAGAGCCTTAAACTGAGTTGACTGTATCACTACCCATAATGATCTGGCCGAATTAGAAATTAAAAACGAGTAATTAAGGAACAAAATCAGCTGTAGGGGTAAAGTGAGAGTGAATATGCTCACTATATTACATTAATACCTTTAGAAAGGCACGCTCTAAGTCTCCATAACGAGTATTACGCTCACTCCAGTGCAAACTAGTTTTATTCAATTAAGCAAATTATGTTAGAAATTCACTTACCCTGAATTTAAACTTCCAGAAGCTAGGAATATGGCATATTTTCCATGGGCGCAGGGAATGTTTAAGCTTTAACCATCTTACTGATTCCAAAATATTAAATAAAGCATGATATCCGCATAAGTTGCTAACATGCTATTTATGCACTTTTACTTGAATTAAACTGTACTATTGAATACCTTGATGATAGGTTAAAATATCCCAGTGGGGGATCTCTTACTCTTATATTGCTTACATAAGACAAAGGGGTTCTGGACGGTTTGTTCTGAGCAATATTGTTAACGAGTATGAATCTAGTATTGATTCGATTATATCATTCAGAATAGATTAGCAATACTCCATATTTTATAATTTTATGTTGTATATTTAGAATAGCTTTAATTACAGTATTTTGTAATGTTTAAAATGGAAAATAAAGGTAAACGATCTTCAAATAGTGTAATTAAAACTTAATAAGATTAGTTTCTAATTAAAAGATAGGAATATGAGGAATCCAAATAATAACTAGAATACTTCACTAATATCAAAAATCAGTATAAAAGTTATACTTAGTCTATACAGAAACAAATTTATTAACTGAGAAATTAGAATTTTAAAGCATCTAAGTCTCAATAATAACTTCATAATACAGTAGATCACTTAAACTAGTAAGTAGATAATTATTAATATAGACGAGTAAATAGCAGCTAATAGGTAAATACTGTGTAAAGGGAAATTGAATAATTAACACCTCTAATAAAGCAATATAAGGTAACTCTATAAGAATTATAAAAAAGTACTACTGAATAAAAGAAAAGAAGTCATAATTTGCATAAATTGATAGATAAGCTTAAAAATTAGCTAAAAATAGAGAATTAATAAATAGAGAAAATAAAGTCAGAAACGATACTAATGAAAAAGCGAAGAGGATTGTTAACCCATAAAATTGAAAGCATTACATATACAAACTTATCTATAATTAGTTAATAGAAATGAAGTATTAATCTGTTTAACATATAACACTCTTTATAGAATTAAATTCAATTAAAATACCCTACAAGTATTGCAACTTACATTAGTTACTTTATCTTCTATGGAAATATTGAATTCATTATTATAATCATTCTCTTCACTTATCTCAGTAAGTACATTGTTAGCTTTTCTTTATAATTATAATAATTTTAAAAGTTATCGATTGTTACTTTCTTCATTAGCTCTATACTTAGAAGCTAATTTTTTTGTCCACTGATTGAAGAAATTTACGACCTTATCATCAAATTGTTATTTAGGGTTTTACTTTTGCCTTCAATACGACAGTTTTAACTCTTACAACTGTTTTCTTTGCACATTTTTATTATTTCCTTTATCTTTAATAACATTAAGGAAATGATGCATCTACTACCTTCTTTCTTTTAATTTAGGATTTTAGCTTTCCATAAGTGCAATTGACCACTTCTTGAAATAATTATTAATTGCATTTTTATTCTAATGTTCATTTAGTGCTGATTCAAAAGATATGTTATTGCTTTCTAAATTCCAATTTAATGTTTTATCAAAGGACTCTTCACCATTAAATTATAAATCTTTATCATCTTCTGAAGCTGAATAATCAAGTGATAAATAAGAATTGAATCTTGAATCCCTGGACGATTCTATTTTAGTCTAGTCAACATAAAAGTCATTAGAAATAAGCAATTAGGTTTACGGTCTGCCTCTAATTTGTCTTTATTATTAAATCACTAAGGGTAATGCAGTTGGTTTGTTTAAAATATCATAACTAATAGCATACTATTAAACAGAATATTTAGTAGTGTCTGTTATAAAAGGTAGTTATAAGGGCTTTACGACTATTTCATGGCATCCATTATTAGGCATTCTTTCTAAGTATAGAGTTTTAAGTCTAAACATTTACTCTTCTTATTGCTACTCTTAATTATTCCTACTATTCCTGCTATTCCTTCTTCTATTATTCCTCTTGTTTTTTGGTGTTTTAGGTACTAAATTAATCATTGATTTTCTGTTTTATGGTACCTATTATTTAGTCCTGCTCCCATCAAGAGATTAACTATTGCTGTTATTTCTCTTTCTTTTCCTTTTTCTTGATGGTCTTGGCGACTCAGCCATTTAAATTGATTCTGAGTCACTAGATTAATTAGAAGCACTGCTTAAGTCTAAACTAGCACAAGTCATCACTTTTTAATTGGTGAGTCTTATTATATCAATTGATTCTTATAAGACCTAATCTATTGCACTTGGAATGTTTTTAGCATTAGAGTATATGAATTCCTTAAATGTTATACACATTTGATTTATATTGAATTCTGATTAAGAGTGTAAAATCCTAAATATCAGATTTCATGGCTACTCAAAGGTTTGCTATAATAAGAGTTGTAAAGCGGATAGCAGCTAAAAGGAGGAGGGATATTTATAAGCTGCTCCATTTTCCAGTAATTAAAGCTCCTATTCTTAAAATTTTATCTCAAAATCAAAGAACTTTTTCATTTAGGCTTTTATATCTGAAACATATCTTTAATTGTCAAAACTGTTTGCTGATATTAGCAAAATTGAACATTTCATACAGTGTTGAATTTAGTTGGGCTTTATTATTATCACTGAGGATCAGGATGGAAGCATTATAAGGACAAGATCACACTCTAGATTCTATTTCTAAAATTGTCAGTTTTTCTTGTGTCTTGATCTCAGTTTGTTAACCGGAATGTAATCAAATTTATTGATTTAGTTTGCTAACTCTTATATAAAAACATCTGTAGCTCCAATCCTAAGCTAATGCTTTAGTTCAATTCTTATAATATCAGATAGAATAAAACCTTTATCAAATACAATATCATGGGCCGGGAGACCCTAATATGACTCTTTCTACCGTCTACTCATATTTTATATCTAGAAAAAATGTGTTGTTTTAAGAATGAAAATTATATAATTTTAAGTACGATTAATATGCTCTTTACATCCCCTTAAATACCATGAAAAACTACCAATGTATTTTAAAAAACCTTAATTATTTATACCTAGTTTAGATTTTCCTCTTTTACTCTAAACAACGGAGGTAATTTTACAGGTTGGTTATCCTCTTCATTAATCTCAAATTAATAATCAAACGTAAATTGCATCATGAATTGCAACCTATCTTGAGGATTATATATAACAATGCTTTCATCTCTAAACGGGAATTCTTAAATTTAATGTCTTACCTGATCTCACTCATTATCAATTTATAAAATTTCTCCCTAGCCAAGCCTACCATCTGGAACTGATCCATATAAACAGTCTTCTATTGCTTAGCTTATTTCAACATAGCTTTTAGTAAATAAGCTTTATTTAAATTTACCTCCTTTTATTATATGCTACCTTATGAAGTTTCTTGTATTACGTAAAACTGCACCCCCTATGAAAGGGTTAGATTCTATTGTTGTAAATACTAAAAGAATCAAGTCATCTTTAAATTTCGCAAAATGGACTCTAAACTAATCTACTGTGAAATGCTCAGTTTTATATTACATTATTTAGTATATGTTTTTTATCACTGAGTCAACTACCTCATTTGCTGTTTAGAATGGAAGTTGATGCTTATGTTATATAAGCATTACATTACCATTGCTCCTTACAATAGATATAATTTCTGCCATTTTATAAGTTTATGTAAATTGTATGTATGACACACTAATTCATTTAAATCTACCTTTTTCAATACTGATTAAATAACTTTACTCTGAACTATCATAAATAATTGATTACACTTTCTAATGTTTGTTTCCCTTCATAATAGCTGCAATTCTTGAAAGTTCCGAATTATTTTGTATAAATCTATTGTAGTTTCTTAATTTCTGAGGAGTTGATCGTCTCGGTGGGCTTTAAATATGTGATTTGGAAATAGCAGGAGATATTTCATCATCTGATCTCTCTATTTATTCTGACTTATTCAAGAAATCTTCACTTTTTTGAGGTGATTACTTTGGTAGGTCATAAGGGCGAATTGTTTCGTTCTCTATAAAATGAGGTTCTTGAATTGGAGTATAAACTGTTTCATTCTCTATAAAAGAAGGCTCTTGAATCGGAGTATAAAATGTTTCATTCTCTACAAAAGGAGGTTCTTTAATCGGAACATGATCTAAGGATTCATACTTCATGAAATTATATTGATTCAAATTCATTTCTTCATCAAAACTGTATATTAAATCTACTTCATTAATTGTAGCAAGTACATTTTGTATTCTTTGCTCGTCTAAATCATCAAGGTCACTTTCTTCTATTAATTATTCAGGATCAATTCTAACTGGTTGCTCAATATAAAATGCTTTACTGGGGAAATACTCAATTAGGGGTTCCTTTGGCTTTATAATTTCTTCAGATTTTATAACATTCCTTGGTTCAAGTTAATCGTAGAACTTAACTGTGCTTTATATATCAAAGCTTTGTTTTTCTGGCAAATCTTCCCTTTTATCAAATAAACTGCCTATATTTTCTAAAAATCTCATATTCTCCATTAGCCTTGTTCTAAGATTTAAGTCATTTTCACATTCTAAGGACTTATTAACTGTATATAATTATTAGTCGAATTAATTTGGCTATACAATTACACTTTAACTTTTATTAATTTGAGGTTATTAATTCTAAATTTAGACCTTTAGCTATCCTATACGTTCACCAAATCCAATGATATGATACCATCCATCAATTCCTTTAAATCTTTCAAAGACATTTAAATCAATACTTGCTTCTCCTACAAGAGAATCCTCTTCATTTACTCCTTTATTTCAGAGTTAAAACTAAATAAAGTGATTCTTACTCTCAGGTAGTTAATGCTAGTTTTAATAATTCCATATAGGACATGATGATCTATAAATAGGATGAGTTTGGTATTCCTAGTGGTCAAATCACTGATATTTAATGTAAATATTAGGGAGCTATTGTAAATGTTTAAATCTTAGATGCAAAGCAGATTCAATTGTTAAGGTGATTAATTAATCACTCAATTTTATGATGCTCTTAATTGGTTTCTCAGGTATACTTTCTTATTGAATTCTTTCAGGCGGTAATGTTTATACTCTCTTAACTACTCTTTTAACTTTTTTAGGTTCTTTAAATGGAGCTTAATCATCAAGTAAAAAGCTTATACTTAGATTAATGCATCCTAATAGTTAACCAAACTCATTTAGTATTGAAAAATCCCCTTTGATGAGCTAATTGGCTAATAAAGGTCTTAATACAATTCTTGATTATCCTAATACATTGTTTATTCCACTTTTGATATTGATTAAAGCAACTCCGTCTTGCACTGCATGGATGAAGTGCTCATCCATTACTACTTCAATGATATGCCTATCATATATTTCAATCTTATCGTTAATTCTTAGTTTTCTAGAAATAATAGGCTAGTAGTGTTATATTAACTAATTCTCAAACAATTGAAATTAATAAGATATTAATCCATTCTTCAAATGAGGTTACTATTACAGCAGTCTGTCTATACTATGCACTGAGTTAACATTTACAGTAACATAGCTTAATTTATTTAAAGGCTTATTTACTATTGTTTCTTTGCCAAAGTAAACATCCTTTGCAACTTCATTGGTTAATTTTTTGTTGTATTGAACTGTTACTTTTATTTTACCAATCTAATCGTTCTTATAGCAACCTAAATCAAAGTTGCAATCTGCATGTAATAGTAAAGCTCTGAAAATTACTTCATTTTCTTCCATCTCTACTAATTCTTCAATAGGAAGTACAGCTTTGCCCAATATAATCTCACTGCTTCTTTATTAAAACTATGAAAGATAAAAAGTAAGTCCCACTGAGTTTATTGGTAAAATACTTTCAAGAGATTGATTAGCAGGTGAAGTGATTTTATGCTAATTTGTGAGATTTAATATAGCTTTATTCTCAATTGGTTATATTATTCCGGTTTCTATTTCATTCGCATCAGAAGGAAAACAATACTTTATATACAATTAAGTTCCTACCTTGTTAAAAATAGGACATTCAACTTCTTTTAAATTCAATGTGAATGTGTGCTCTATAAACTACTTTTATTCTTCTTATATGCTTTTCTGATCATGAATCGGTTGCACATCTTATTGGGAATATATTTCATTTTATTGAGAATATGTCTCATTTTACTAAGAGTATGTTTCTTGTTAATATTTTGTCTAATCTTAAGGAATGATTTGATCTGGTTTATCCTATTATTCTCATTATGGACTCATAGAATTGTGTAGTACCTTTTACTTCTCATTAAGCCAGTTAGCAATATCTCCAATGCTTCCAATACTTTCAGTTAAATTATAATCATATGTATTTTGTTATATATTTTAGTCTTATTGATTCTAATTCTAAAAGGTTAACTCATTAGTTTAGATTTCTTACCTATCATATTTTTGCTTTAATTCCTTAATTGACGCAGAATTCTTCAATGATTAGTAAGTCTATAAGCTATGTGAAGCTTATAATTTATAAATTTAAGTTGTAGTACCAACAGCTGTCAACATTTTTAAGTAGCCATCATTATTTCCCTTTCTAAGGTTATATATTCCCTGGAAATCGTCAATTATTATGAATGGGAAAGTATTATTAAGGAAAATTTGTTTATTTTCCTAATATTACTAATAAAACGAGTTTAAGCTTAGTTTTATAAGTCCTAGCAAATTTTCACTTTCAGGTGATATTTTATCCCATATTTCTAAGACAATTTAAGATTACGAAAACTTTTCAATTTAGTGCGGCATAATAGGAAGAGTTAATTGATGATTAATAGTTGTTTAGTTTTTGTATTGCCAATACACTTAAGTTTTCACTCTTTCTGTTGATAGCATTGATTTATATGTTATTAATACGTTCCTATTGCTTCCATCTTCCCTATTGGACAGCTAGTCTATGTGATCAATGTACATATAAAAGGAAAGGCTTATTTCATTTTAGCTGCTTTGCAAGTCCTCATCTAATTGGGGATATAATATCTAAGGAGTTGGTTCAGGATGAGCTAATTATTAGAACTCATCTTCTTATTTCTTTTCAGTCTTAAACATTTTCATGCTTTAAAGAACATAATTAGCTTAATTTTCCTATGTTAGTTTTAGCTAAACACTTAATTTACCAACTATTCCAGCATACTACGCAATGTTAATGATTGCGCTGTGACTGTAACTCGGAGAAAGTAGAATGCTGTCCCATGCAATTTCTCCTTATCCAATAATACTACCAGCTTTAACTATAAACGCAATCTTTTAGCTGGATAGTCTATCAGGTTGTTCTAAATTAACATTATGTGTGCTTTCATGACTAAAATTGTAAATGTTATCATAACCACCCTTATGCTTTATTTCAATAGCTTCGATTTTGATTTATTGCCGATTATCCAGAACCGGTAACTCGCAATCAATAACCAAGTCTTCTTCACTTACTCCTTCTAATTACTCTACTAATGTCAAAGTCGACGTTATGATTTAAACCTACGAAACTCCTTGTAAGTGCTCATACATGTTAACCTCGTCAAACCTTCTTTCCATTTTAAATTCTATTTAACTAAAGTGGGATATTTCCATGCTTCCTCCAAGGACGATCAGACTTCTTGTTCTTCAGTATCTTCAAATCCTCAATAATCCTTTATCGTGTAAACCTGGGAGTTATAATGTCGTCAATAAACCCTCTTTGTGCAGCTAGTAACGGGGTAGCGAACACCTCTTGGTAATGCTTGGTTTCCTCTTCTACGTTTTTTCCTCTGAAGATAATCTCAACGGCTCCCTTTGCCCCCATAACCGCGATTTCTCCAGTAGGCCAAGCGTAGTTATAGTCTGATGCCAAATGCTTACTATTCATAACGCAATATGCTCCTCCATAAGCCTTTCGTGTGATAAAGGTGATTTTAGGCACAGTTGCCTCAGAAAATGCATATAGGATTTTAGCTCCGTGAGAAATAATACCATGGTGCTCCTCATGCACTCCTGGTAGATACCCAGGTACATCCTCAAAGCAAACTAAAGGAATGTTGAAAGCATCACAAAATCTAACAAATCTGGCACCTTTGGTTGATGATTCCCTGTCTAGCACTCCAGCTAGGGCAGCGGGTTGGTTTGCAACAAAGCCTACAGTTTCACCATTCATTCTTCCAAATCCTACTACTATGTTCTTAGCGAAATTCTAAGCCACCTCTTCAAAGTGCAAATCGTCACACACTAGTTTTAGTATGTTTCTCATATCATAAGGCATGTTGGGATTGTGTGGAACTATTTTATCTAGAACTGGAATCTGGCGTCTTGGGTCATCACTAGTGGGTTTAATTGGAGATTTTTCCTTGTTATTGAGTGGCAGGAAGTCATAGAAGTTTCTTACGTACTGCAATAATTCAACATCATTGTTAAGGGCAAAGTGGGCTACACCTGATTTACTAGTATGTACCTTAGCTCCGCCAAGGCCTTCCATGTCTATATCCTCGTTTGTTACTGTCTTAACTACATCAGGACCAGTGACAAACATATAGGAAGTGTTCTTTACCATGAATATAAAGTCAGTCAAGGCCGGGGAGTATACTGCACCTCCTGCACATGGACCCATAATCAATGAGAGTTAGGGAACTACACCTGAGGAAAGGACATTGTTGTGGAAGATGTTTGCATATCCACCTAGAGAGGCCACTCCTTCCTAGATTCTAGCTCCACCACTATCGTTGAGCCCTATTACAGGAATTCCATATTAAAGCGACTTTTCTTATATTTTGACAATCTTCTCAGCCACAGTTTCACTTAAAGTACCTCCATGTACAGTGAAATCAAATGAGAACAGAAAGACAGGCCTTCCATGTATTTCTCCATGTCCAGTGATCATTCCATCCCCTGGACTTACATCTTTCTCCATTCCAAAATCAGTGCATCTATGTGTAACTAGTTAGTCGTACTCAGTAAATGTATTTTAGTCAACTAGCAACTCGACTCTCTCTCTTGCAGTTAATTTATGCCTAGAATGCTACTTATTGATTCTTTTCTCATTTCCGGTGATGTTCTATTATCTAAGCCCTGTAAGCTTGTCCATGAATCCTTTTGCATCATGGCAATAACTAGGCTGAAGTTGTAACTTTTCTTATAATGTTTAAGAAAGTGGAATGTGTTTATATGCGGAGAGATTCCTAGTCACTAATCTAATCATTATATAAAAAAATATGAAAGGTTAATAAGCTTTAATGATCATCTCTTCTTAGCAGCTGCTTTACGGGCAGCTGCCTTCTTCTCTGCTGCAATTCTTACCTCTTCTTCCTGTTGGTGCCTGAATCTTATCTCTTTACGCATTCTTATCAAGTTCTCCTAGGCTTGTTCAATAAAATCTTAATTTAAGCCAATTTCATTAGCCTGTTTCATTAGTTTTTCTATAGAGTCAACTTGGTTTATTAGAGAAGATAGCTCTGTTGCCCAATCTGGAATGATGAATTTCGGTTCCCTTTTCTTCTTTCTTGGTGCCTTTTTCTATGGCTCTTGTTTTGCTGGTGCCTTTTGGCCTCTTTTGCGAGGATCTACTACCTCTATTTCCGGGTATTCTCGTACCGGGTAGTCTAGGAATAATCGGAGTATGTAGTGGGCGTTTATGTTGTTTTACATCATTTAACTCAAATGCCGGGCCGATGATGTGTATTCCTCTGATACTCCGTTTTATTCCGCTATTTGAAGTAGGGACTCCAAGTATGAAACAGCTTCTTCTGTGGCGTTGTGAATGGGAGTTATGTTGATTTAGTGCCTTAAATTTCTCTCAGCTACAAGTCTATCACTTTCACGTCTAGCAAAATCTAGAATTTAAGGATCTACGGCTACTCCTCTTTCTTACGCTGATTTCAGCATGCAATCTAGTACATATACTGATTTTTGTATTGTTTTATAATTTTCAACATAAGCCAAAGAATTGATAAACTCTTAAATTTCTCCCTCTGTCTTTAGTCTTTCTCTTGCAATTTATACAGTTTTTATTAGTTTTACATCTATTTAAGCTCCTTCTGCTTATATTCGCTACATTGCATTATCCACCTAGTCGAAATCATTAGTACTTAAGGCCTGTTTGGTGTCAGATTCCGTCTGTTGAAGTTTATTTAGGCATTGCTCACACCTGCAAATTGGTTTTTCAGGAGTCTCTGACTCTGCAGTTTCATAAATCCACATAGATGTTTTACACCTTGCACAAAAGTATTGCTTGCAACCCTAGCATAAATGTCTGTTATTATGGATATCAAACTCTTAAGAACACTGCTTATTTGCACATTTCTTAGATTTGATTGCAGTTTGCAGCATTTCCCTTATTTAAGGATCAGTTGCAAGATGCAAAGGAGTGTGTCCTCTGCTGTTCTTGTGAGTTACACTAACCCCAAAGGCTAAAAACACTTCTAGTATATCATGTCTGGCTCCAGCCGCGGCATGATGTATGCAATTATTCCCATATACATCTACTTCCAGAGGTTGTAGACCAAATTTAATAAGAAGCCAAACCACCCGAGTATGACCGTTGAAAGATGCCCAGTGCAAAGGATTAGTTCCCTTAGCTTTATCATTTGCTCCGTCTTCATCCTCATCTACAAACTCTTCAACTTTGAATATATCCCACTTTGCACCGGCCTCCATTAGCACCTTTACTGAGTGCTCTTATCCTTTAGCACATGCCCACATCAAGCTACTCCAGTTCTTTTTATCCAGAAAGTTTATATTTGCCCCTCTCTAAATTAAGTCCTGCATTTCTTCAATTCTCCCAGCTGCAGATGCCTTTATAAGAAGCTTTCCTAACTCATTTGGATCCTCCTTTTCTTCCTCCTCATCTTCTGAGTAACTGTTGTATTCTTCTTATTCTTCCATATTTTTAAATTAATTAGACTATTGGCGTAATGCCTCTACTATTCTATTTATTATCATTTTCTCAAATTTAATATTAGTTGCTCTGTTCATTAGAACTGTTTGATAGTCTCCCTCTAAGTTGATTTTTGCTCTGAAAATTTTATCTGTTTTATATCTTTGAAGTAATCTTGTATATTGATCCTGTTTCTCCCGTTTAAGAAATTCTATTTCATCCGTTACAAATTAGTTTTAGGATTCTAGCTCTAATTAGGATACCATGTAGTTTATTATATATAGATTAGATAGATAGTCATAGTTCTGTAGTATAGTTCTGGCTTCTAAATCCTCGAAGTGGTTAAACTATTACTCACCTTCTTCGTCAACATAAATAATCAAGCATTCTTTTGGCCTGCATACATGAGCAATAATTCCTTCAAAAGCTGTTTGAGTTTCCTTATCAAGCTCTTCCTCCTCACTAACTTTATCTAATTATGGGTTAATCATAATCTTATAATCTTGTGTCCTTACATCCTAAGCACTTCATTGGTTATTCATCATTTTAGGATTGTAACACAAGATATTATACGGTAATCCTAAATGAGGTCCTGTAAGACAAGGTAATTGATAATAAGTCTAATTAAAGCTTACAGCTGATTAAATTAATGAGGGAATATCTTATCTCATTAGTTTATCTGTAAAATTTGTTATGTTTTTAGCCTCAATCATAAATGATAGATAGTCCCCAGTTAAAGCAGTAAGTAGGGGCAGAATCTTCTACTATTGCCTTGCCATTTATAATTCAAATGGGAATTTATACCGGGCTTGTAGTCCATTCTCCTTTAATTAATTAGCGCCGTTTTGACATAATAATGAATGAAATACATTAATTACTCCTAACTCACAAAGATGAAATTATTATAAAAGAAGAGCCCAAAATTCTTACAGTAGAAGCATTATACGGAAGTGATAGTTTCTCAATTCCTTTAGTTTGCATGTTTATTAGATCCTAGTTTTTTAGGATTCACCCCGGGTCACAACCTCCTGAAGATGTTAAATAGTTTGGAGCAATCATATGGGAAATATTGAATATATTCAAAGAACATTATCCTTCTAAAATTGAACTAGTAGAAGATAATTTAGAAAGATGCAGACCTTATTATAATGAAATCTCGGATAGTGAAGCATTAAGAAGGCAAGTTTCATGCTTAAGTAGTCGTGTATATGAAATTGGCATAATGTCCTAAGATGAAATGGAAGATTTGTGGTATGTTTTGTATTAAACTATCAAATGTAATGACTTAAAATAAACTGCTGCTGTACTGGAGATAATGGGAAATCAAAAATTATGTCCTCCATATGTGTTCAGGAATATAAGAGATGAGGAGAAAAGAATACTTTAGAGCTTAATATAAGATTAAGCTAATCAGGATGGAGAGTAATGCTACGGATACCTAAAAAACTGTTAGGATTTAGCATAGTTTTTACTTGATGGAGTAGATGAGCGTTCAACTACAGTTCCAATAATTAAGGAAAATCATTATGAATTGCCTAGTTCTTTCCAATTATTAATGTTTTAGATAGGAGAAACAGCATGTGTAGAACGTGTTACTTTTCTGTTAGACAATGTTAATAAATCCCAGAAAATTGAGAATTTGATATACTATGGATGAATTGAGAAGATATATGCAATTGTAGAAAAGTACTGTGATGGTTTATATGGAGCAGAAGATCATGATGTGGTTAGATTTGGAATATTTCAGTATTAGATAGCTTTATCACTGGCTAAACTAAGTAAAAACCCAGAATATTTTTAGATGATGCTGCAATCTGGAATTTTCAGCAGATACTTGGAAGTTGTAGAGGAAGCTTGTGTTTTCCTATATAGACAAAATCTAGATAAAGAAGACTTAGAAGGATGCAAATTAGAAGAATTTGTAAAAGCTTCCTTAAATCTAGTAAAACTCGCAATTAATTAATCCTTTTATAAGCATTTGAGAAGCTTGTATGAAGGCTTGAGGAAAATTCACTCAAGATTGCTCAACTTCACTCATAGCGGCTCTCCTGATATGCCAATTCCAGATGAACCTGAAGCATTGAGACTTGTAAGTGAAGAGCTCTATGAAATTTTTATAATAACGAGAGACGATTTATTAAAAATAGATGCATTGCTAGAGTATCAGGATAGACACGAGGAGAAATGGGAAAGACTTTTTGATGATATCTAGTTGTAAGAAATTTAAAAGATGGAAAATATACTAATTCCTGTATTCTTAATGTTATCTTTTAAATGTTTAGCTGTAAATTTGTAACTCTTAAAAATAAAATGCTTGAAAATCATAAAGCACCCAAGTTTGACATCAATGGTATTCAAATGGATAAAAACGATGATATGTAAATAATAGGCTAAAATATAAGCATACCAAAGCATTGAGATAATGTTCCAGCACATAGAGCAAGATCATAGCTAGCTAAATAAAGGAATAATAGAGATAAGGAGATCATAAGAAAGAATATTTAATCGTCCTACTAAAAACTTGCTTAGAACGAGGACGATAGTATTCAATAATAAGTACAGCCTAGACCTTAGACAGTACAATCGGAACGTCCTAGAACAAGAAATGAACTTATTCAAAGTAGAAAGGCAGCAGATAACATGAAAACTTAAAGGTTATATGAGGATTATGTAGCTTAGAACCCTGTCCGCTTAACTGTAAACTGCCAGAAAACCAATAACTTGCCTAGTAATCCAAATCTAAGCTGAAACGCTTTACCGAAAAATAAAACATTTACTGAACTAAAGGAAAATAGAAGAAATGAAACCTTATAAAAGCTATAGGAAAGTGCAAATTTTAATCATATTGGTGAAAATTAAAGAATTCAAAATAGAGAATAGTAAAACACTGTTAATAGGCCATTTTACGCAAAGACATAAACGTAATTAATTGAAAATAGAAGAAAAGAAACAAACGATTACAATAACAAAACATTCTCTAAATATCCCGTTGGCATACATAAAGGAATTGAATTGCCCAAATTTGAGTAAAACTGCTAGGAGTATTGAAAACAATTAAACTCATATTGCCATAACCCTAATATATCCTCTCATAGAGTCTATCAAAGAACTCAACAGCACTGAAAGCCTAAAGATCTGCTATATGAAAACGAAAAGTAGGATGAAGCGTTGCCCTACAACAAGGAAAGACTAATAGTAAAAAAATAAGAGCAAGAAATTCCCCTAAAGCCAAGCTAAACAAAGGTATAAACTGTCAGGGGGAAAAAAGTGAAAACACATCACCAGTACAGATGAACTACTCTAGCCTTAAAATTCAACTCAAGCAAAAGAAATGCAGATATGCCTATCTCCTAAAGTGAACAACAAAACAATAGATCGAGTTAACAAGTAGCATCATTATAGAGCACCCATCAGGAGTTTAAAGTAAGGAGACCTTCAACTGCTAAGGTCCTCAGCAGTAAGATGGCAGGGATCCCCATAAACAACTATTTCATTCGGACAAATGGGTTCGAAGCAATAACTACAATGCAAGCTGAAACAAGTGAGCTTTGAGATTAGAAATAAAAATGGCTTAAAAGCAATATAATCTGAGGAGTAGGAGGGCTGATTATACGGAAAGTTTACCCAGTAAGAGATATTTAAAAGCATTAGGATTAAGCCAAGAAATTGGATCATCTGATCAAACTACTGGACAGTGAAACTCTATTTAAGCTGATGGATCAGCATAGACTATATGGAAATTAGAGAGTATTTAGTTTGCTTTAGATTGTAATTAGCTTATTTCTGATACTTTTAGTTCCGGAAACACTAATTAGTGATAGATTATGCTATAAAATCGATAATAAGGCTAGCATTTAGGTGTATTTATTGAAAGAGTAGAGTAAGAACATACCAAGTAGGTAGATTTGATAATTTAAATATATGTACAGTAGAATAGCACTTATAGAAGGATTATCTAAGAGAAGCATAGATGTATGTTTAGTTACTTTTCATAAAATCTAGGCTATCATGATTGTATTAGTAGAGACGATTTTGGACAATTCTTCAATAATCCTTTTGCTATAGTTGTTAATATTCATCCTTATAATAATAATTACTAGTCGAAATAATTGACTGGATTTACAGGAATGATCAATTATGGAGCTACCTGCTATGCAAATTCTCTTATTTAAACACTGTTTCATATTAACAAGTTTTAGTAGTTAATTTCCAATGTAATTTATAGTTAGATTTAATAGGCAGATAAAGCTGTATAGATATTATAAAAGATTTGTAGAGATCTAAAGTCAATTAACAATCCTGTCAGTGCTAAGGCCATTTTGTAGTTTATGGGATGAGCAGCCTATAGGTAACATGATATCCAAGAATTTAAATGTGCTTTGTTTGATATTCTTGAAGAATGCATACAAAATAGTGGATGGTAAGATTAATTCCATGGTATATTCTAAGGCGAAACTAGTACATATATAAAGTGTAATCATGTTAATTAAGTGTCAGAGAAAGTGGACACTTTCACTGATATTTAGTTATAGATATTGAATTAAGAGAATATATATTAAAGCTTAGATGAACTTACGTAATAGGAAGAAATGTACGGGGAAAATCAATATCAAACTGACGATTTTGGACTATAAAACGCCGTAAAGCAAACACTATTTAAAACATTACCTTCAGTGCTGTTTGTCTAATTAAAAAGATTTCAATACGATGCTAAAAAGCTGAAAATGGGCAAGTTGAATAACCAGTTCTAGTATTACTCAGAACTTGATTTATCTAAATACACAACTGATAAAACTAAATCACAGGAGTTTTGACTTTTCTCAGTTATAGTTCATACTGGCAATGAAACTCAGGGTCATTATTATGCATACATACAGCCAAATATGCAATAAAAATGATATTGCTTTAATGATATTTCAGTTGATGAGGTTTTGCCTAGTATGGTAATTGAAACAAATTACGGAGGAGATGAAAAATGGTTAGAATTTCACCAGAATGGCAGTGTTGCTTATAATGCCTACAAAAGTAATAGCAGTGCTTATTTATTAGTATATGTCAGAACAGAAGATATTCCTGAGATATTTATGGATATACAGGATTAACAAGTGATTGAAGCTCCTATATAAGTTAATTAAAAATGTGATGTGTATTGTATTAGTTAAGACATTGCAAAAGGATGGTAAAATTATTGGATTCACTCATTAGATAAAAATGATTGTTATAAACTAAGTATTGATTTTAATTCAACAGTATAAGATGTGAAATAAATATTCTCTAATATAGGAGGATAAGTAAGGGTTTGAAGAGTATTGAATTATAAATTTTACAAATTATAAGGTAGAATAACAATAAGAGAATTAATCAATAATTCTTCTGATATATTCTTGTATATTGAGTCACTAACAGGCCATTCATTGCTCTAAAAGACAAATAACGGAATATAAATAACTTAAAATAAGCAAAATGGGCATTATTAATAAGGAAACAAAGGAGTTTTTATTTTCTATAAATGATATGATAGGGGAAATCTGCAATTAATAGCTGAAAGAAGAATCTAATATGGAATGCACTTTGACGATATAAGATAGGATATCTACTTTTAATGTCATAAAAGAGAACCGTAATAAAATGACAAAATCAAGCTTTTCTTAGAGAAAGCTTCTACTAATAAACTTAAATATAAAGTAATTGAGCTTGATTACTACAATTTTATAATCAACGAGGATAATTAACTGTTTAAATTAAGTTAAGGAGACATAATCATTGGATAATTAATGGAGCAACCAATATCAGCCAAAAAGTATATCTATGACTAATTATTCTATGTAAATGTAAATGTTAAATCCCATCTAGATAATCGAATAAATCTACTGATCAAGCATAACTGGAAAAAGCCATTAGTAGTCTTCGTAAGAGAATTAGCAAAGTAATTAAACTGTGATTGAAATTTGATCATTTTATATGAAAAATATACGATGAAACCATTGTATAATAATATAGTTGAACTATACAAGACTTAAATATTCAACTGTTATCAAAAGAATTATGAGTTTATCTTTAAAACTTAAGATTTTCCTATAGAAAACTATATAGACAACTTTTGCCTAACATATTTGGTATGTGATAAATTTGGCTAAATAATTAGTTAAAAAAGACAATTAATCTAAAAAAGTTATAATGTATCATAATTTATAAAGTCTAATTAGCATAAATGATCTTTTGAGTATATGAAACTCGATTTAAATCTGAATTAAAAAGAAGAGTTTATACTGTACACTACAAAGAATAATGTTTTATTTAAATATCTGAAGAAATCGACCTAAATTTATGATTTCATGATGAAAAATCAAGGTATAGTATTTGCTGTACGCTAATCTAACATCAACTGCCAACAAGTACAAATTCAGAAATATTAATAAGAATAAGTAATTGGACAGCCTCTATTCATAAAAGTCAAAGTAAGCTTTATATAGAAAAATTACACCTGTGCAAAGATAACAGATAAAATATTGAGGCTAATACCAAGTTATAATCGTATTTTAATAAGGTCTCCTGATAATCAACAGAATCCCTTTCCTTACGGCCCAACGCTCTATTTTCCAGTATTTGACAATTCAATAATAACAGTTTTAATTTAAATATAAGGTTTTACTAAATTTACAAATTCTTTTTATCTTCTATATTCCAATCAACTTAATAAAAATGAATCTAGAAACAGATTAATATGTAAATAGCCTAAAATAGGGATAGAATAATATATTAGTCTCAGTTAGGTGTAGGCCATTAACAGTATAAGAACAACGAAAGAACAACACTTAAATTATCTAAATTCTAGACTAAAAGATAGTAATACTACTAGATCCAAATGCTCTGCAACCCAGCACAAAGCGTTAATTGGTGCAACCTCGAAACCAAGAGAAACACTATGCTTTTGATTTTGCCTTTTCCCAAGATTCCACCCAGGAACAAATATTCTAATCAACAACTAAATTTCTATTATAAGGAGTAATCGATGGATTTAATGCTACAGTGTTTGCATATGGCCCAACAGGGGCCGGCAAAACTTTTACAATGCTAGGAAAACAGAGTTAACCAGGAGTAATGAAATTAACAATAACTGAGCTTTTCCAGATAATAGAAGAAAATAAAAGCTAGAAGGAATTCCAAGTTAGAATCAATTACTTAGAAATATACAATGAAATAATACGTGATCTTATAAACCCTTCATAGGAGTAATTAGAGCTAAGGGAAGATCCCTTAAAAGGAGTTTGCATTATAGGCTTAACTGAAGAATTAGCCACATCTGACGATTTTGTGATAGATCTGATTGAACATGGAAACAAAAGCAGAACTACAGAGCCAACTAAGGCTAATCAAACCTCCAGTAGGTCTCATGCTATTCTGTAAATCACAATAGAGCATAAGAACCGACTAACTGGAGTCAATGCTGATGTTTTTGTAGGAAAATTATCTCTTATTGACCTTGCTGGAAGTGAAAGAGCCTCAAATACACTGAACAGAGGTATAAGGCTAATTGAAGGGGCAAATATTAATAAGTCATTATTAGCTCTAGGAAACTGTATTAATGCATTATGTGAAGCTGGGGAAAAGGGAGGAAGAGCCTTTATTCCGTATAGAGATTCAAAGTTAACAAGAATTCTAAAGGATTCCTTAGGGGGAAATTGTAGAACTGTTATGATTGCATGCATTTCTCCCAGTATTGATTCATATGATGAAACACACAATACTCTTATATATGCCAATAGAGCTAAGAAGATTAAAACTAATATACAGAGAAATGTTCTCAATGTTTCTTATCACATTTCAAGATATACAACAATAATAGAAAACCTGTAAAATGAAATAAGAGAATTGAAAAAAGGAAGTCCTGGTAGGCAACTTATTGATATTAGTAAATATGAAATTCAAGTAAACCAGCATTTTAAGAGAGAAGCTTAAATTAGAAAATAGTATCATTAATTAGAAACTGAAATCGGGTAACTTAGTTTTACTGTATTTGGAAAGTAAAGTGATATATAAAGATTCCAGAGCCATATACATAGCAAGGATGAATTGATATAGTTAAAAAAGGAATTTTAACAATAAAAAGAGTTATTAGCTAGTAAGGAGGAAAGCTTAGTAAAATGTAGGGAAAGTTTACAAAATCTAGAAAAAAACAGATTTTAATTGAAAGATCAATGGTAAAATTTGTAAGATTATTAAAAATTAAAATTATAATCTATGTTTTAGGAAAAGATTAATTAAATAAACAACATACATATCAAATGAAAAGAAGAATCAGTTTAACAAGTAATGAAGACTAAAGATGCCTATATAGAATTCTTATAGGAGTAATTAAAGCTAAGGGATTAGGTAATTGAAGATTCAAAATAAATACTAACAAAAAACCCAACTAATTCCGAAGATAAATTCAAACAAGCTTTTAATTAATTATAGATAATAGAGGAGTTTAATTCATCCTCTTTTTCAGATTTACCGGGAATTAAATCAAGCAGTACATCTCCTAATAGAAGTATTGGCTCATCGATCAAGCTCAATGCGAAAAGTCTGCCTCCAATAGTCCAACAAAACACCAGAATTCCCAGGCCTAAATACATTATTCAAAAAAGACCAATTCAGAAATAACACAATTAAAGTATTAGTCCAATGCCCTCATAGCAAAGATAACCTTAAAGAAGATATAGACAAAAGTAAAACAGAAATAGACTAATTTCTGCTTCTTCAAGCAATTCAGAATATAGTACAAATTCAAGTATATAGCATTAGGAAGATCTATCATTTATTAATCAAAAGAATGCCAACATAGCAGAAAGGTTTAACTTAAGTCCTTATGTGCATAGGGCTAATTAATTCAGAGCCAGAGTATTCAAACGAGGTAAATAAACTAATATAAGAAGAGTAGAGCCTACTACCAAACATTTGTAAAGTAGTTTTATAAAAGGGATTAATTAAATCTAAGCAATAGCTGCATATTTATTGTTATATGGTAGATGATTGAGAGCTGCTTGAAAATCTTGAATTCTTTGTAGATTTTAAACATTTTGTTTAAATCTTGCAAATTTATTCGAGATTTCATCGGTTAATCCAGGAGCAATGTAATCAGTTAAGTCTAAATACTCATAAAATACAAAATCAACCCAGGTAACTTACTATCCAACTAGAAACTCATCCATATTCTCACTAATTCTCTCTAATATTTCTTACAGTCTTGGCAACTGAGTCTCTCTTAATTCCTGATATTATGGACTGTAAGTTAGGCCATAAATGATATAATTATATTGTCTTAATAAGGAGCATAGCTCTAAAACTCTTATTTTCTCTTATTCATCTCTTCCAAGGTAATCAGGACAATATTTATTACATAAGTACTGCATTATGGCTTAATACTCTGTTAATTTGATATCTCCATCTATAAGATAAGGTAAATTAGGAAATTGCAATCCTAAACTAAATTTATCAGCCAGCCAACCTGATTTATCATAATCAGGAGCTGGGCCAACGTCATACATTTTGTTTTCAAAATCAATGTTTAAGTGCCATAACAACATTCTTATTGGATGACCTATATTTCTAGTAGTTCAATATCCAAGTATTAATCTATCCATTTTGTTATGCAATATAATAATTCTTTTAGATTTACTTAAATGGTTCTAAGGTATATAAAATAAACTCTATCTACTCAATAGAGAACTTCACCTATACAAATAAAATGTCCTCAGGCCCATAATCCGCCGAAGATTTACCATCAACTGAGGAATTATTAGAAAAATACAAAAACAAGCTTGCGGCCTAACAACACTCAGGACAGTCAGCAGAGGAAATATTCTCAAACTTAGAAAGGAAGAGTTAGCAATTACAACAATTCTTATTCCAGCATTTCGATCTATTAGAAACTCGCGATAAGTTTATACTAGAACGTTCAGTTAAGAAGCATTTGAAGTTAAACCTACTAAGCTTTACAGCAGCTATAGCTGGAAATATAAGTCTAAGGCATCTTACAGCTGGAAGGATTTTTGATCTTCCTTTCATTGCCCGATTTGGTATAAGATCAGCAGTTTTCTTTACGCCGCTGTACTTTACAATGAGTAAGAGTTATCTGCAGTATTAGAGAATTACTTTGTATTTAGAAGACAAATATATTGATAGGGTAGACATGTTCGTAAAGACAGGAGATCCAAAAACAGTGAATCCTAATTTTGACGAGGAGAATGGAATGATTTGATATGTTAGCTAAACCTTTTAATAAAATGTGTTGTAATATCAATTGTAATAAAGCATATCTATATTATTTAATAATCAAATTAGTTAATTAATACTTATTTTAAGCTTTTTATTATTAAATCTTTATAGTTTATTTTTCTCTTATTATTACTTCCTCTACGCTGTATTAAAACATTATTATTATAAACTCTTACTTCTAAAGGCTGAGGACTTTGGGATTTAACCATCTATGTTTAATAGAACCCTGTTTGCTTAGGTTTGCCTTAAATCCCTGCTAATTTCCCTGGCGAATATCCTCAAATTACGTTATTGATCTTTTAATACCTCACAGTTTCTAATCTGCGGCTTGAGACTGCATGTTTTCCATGTAAGATTCTATACTTATAGCTTATAGGATTAAAATCTCTATTCTTTGCACTAGAAGAAAACAAAGGCTTCTACTCCCTAGGCGTAAAGCTATCAATTCCTAATAAAGGCTGTGACAATGACTACTACAGCCTGCTACTTCCCCATTTACTCGTAACTTTCGGTAAATTAATAATTTTACTACTTTCTTCACTACTAGTTTTAACACCTATTGCCTCCTTGTTGTATTTAAACCCATAGCCCTTCATTTTGTAAATATGTTTAAAACAGGAAATCCTTCTTTGCAAAAGCACAATGCTCGCTATATGAATGTGAACGAGGTAGTTCCAACACGTCTCTAACTGAACAAGCTGACTATTCATAAAGATCTGCAAGACGTACCCGGTGTTATTGTAGTTATCCATAAACTTCCAGTTAATCTCGTCCATAATACAGATGGAACATTCACGGCTACTATTGACGAGACCAGAACCTATATCCACGGGTTCATTGATATTGGACTTCCCATCAAATGGGTCGGATTCCTGGATAGAAGCATTGAGCCAAAGTACAGAGAAGCAGTAGAAGAAGCTCTGGATTTGATCAATTGTAAAGCTATTTTTGTAGATTAAGAGAACTATAGGCAAGGAATCACAATGTTTGCGAAAACTAGAATCTGGTAACTGTTTCATTACGTTACTTTGAGAATAGAGGAAACTGGGGTAAATTATTGCGAGAAGAATGTAAGAGAGTGGACTTCTTTCAAAGCAGTCAATATGGAAATTGCCCGAAACGTTCTTGAGATATACCAGGAAGGGTGGTTTATATGAATATACGACTATCACAACATGATGGTCCCTGGGTTTCTTAGAATGCAGAATCCGAACCTGGTGATAGGCTATTTCCAGCATATTCCTTTTCCTTCTAATGAGTTTTACTCAATGTTTCCTTACCGTAGTGATATTCTAAGATCATTACTGTGCTCTAACTTGATAGGATTTAACGGTTATGACTTTAAAAGGCATTTCTTGAACTCCTCTACATATATTCTTAATTTAGTAGCGACTAATTAAGGAATTGATGCACTGAGTAAGGGGGGTTGCTATGTGAGAGTAGGCGCTTACCCTGCCAGTATGAATACTTAGAAGTTGCAGTGCTTATTGGATGACCCAGAAGTGCTAGAGTATGCTGAGGAGTACTAATAAGCATTTGCAGGGAGGAAAATTATTCTAGGCCTTGATAAGCTCGATGGACCTAAAGGAGTTATGCATAAGTTATTGGCTTATAGCAGATTTTTAAAGGAGAATCCTGAATGGAGGAACAAAGTCATTCTTTTGCAATTCTTAGGCGATGCTGCTAAAAACGCTAGTCTCTATGATAAGCAAAGGTTGTTGAATCAAATCAATGAGTATGTAACTAAAATTAACGGTATCTATGGGGATTTCGGAGGTATGCCAATCCAGCACTTCTGCTAAGATTTAGAGTACAAGAAGTTAGTGGCTTTGATGTCTGTGGCAGATTGTCTCTATGTTAATTCCTTGAGAGACGGTATGAGTCTGGTGGCTTTAGAGTACGTGGCAATCTAACATAGAAAAAAGGGAGTTCTTATACTAAGCGAGTTCACAGGGGCTTAATAATCTTTAGCTAGTGGTGCTGTAGTAGTAAACCCATGGAATCTAGAAGAGTCTTCTAGCAGTATAAAGCTAGCCCTGGAAATGAACGATGAGGAAAGAGAGAGCAGATACGACAGAATGCTTAATTACCTTACAACTCATAAATCCTACGACTGGGCATGCAGATTTCTTAGAGATTTGCGATCATCTAAGGAAGAACTTACATTTACTGGTAAAATTCCTTAATTAATTCCAGTGACAGAGATTCTAAGCTCCTTGCATCAATCTAAAAAGCGTTTAATAGTTCTCGGAGTGCTAGGCACCATAGCAGAACTGCCTAAATCCAAGTTGAACCCTTTGCAATTTCAGCGTATGATATACGTTCCATACCAAATCAAGCAAGATATCCGCCAGTTGGCCTCAGATCCCCGCAATGTAGTGGTTTTATTCAGCGAGCTTAGCATAAGAGACATGGATAGACTCTTCCTGGGACTTCCATTGTACTTAGTTGCAGAAAGTGGATATTATTACAAGCTTGGAACAGAGTCGGCTTGGGAAAGATTGCATGAGACTTGTGACTTATCGTGGAGGGAAGGAGCTATTTAGATATTCTAGGATTTTAAGGAAAATACCCCTGGATCTTACATAAACGGAGCAAATGATGACGGAGTGTGTGTATCTTGGAACTACGGCTCAAGTGCATGCAGTCATGATTACCAGAATGCTCAGGCAAGTAATGTTATTGTCAACCTGACTAGAGGGCCTATATAACACGGCAATGCGGACATTCTTACATCTGAGTTTGCTATTGAGGTCCGACCCCTGAAAACAAATGCCCACACAGTAATAGAAAAGCTTCTAAACGAGATAGGAGGAGGTGAGTAATTTGACTTTACCTTTGTACTTGGGAGATTCAACCAAAGAGATGAGGATATTTTCCGATACTTCTCTGGGAATTTAAGAGAACTTAGTAGAAGGTCAAGTTACTCAAGTGATGTTGTAGAAGAGGTGCAGGCCAGTACCAAGTGGTTATGTACACCAGACAGGTAAATCACCTTTGCAGACTACTACGTTTCCGACATAAAGGGACTTATATCGACAATTGCCTGTTCTCCTTAGTTAACTAGCTAACCTTTTTAAACTGAATTATTAACTAATTGTCTCCGCATATGGCAGTAGAAAGTGGTATGGTAGTTCCAGATACTGAAAATGCCATATGAGGTTCCAGAAGATCATAGGATTGTATACTCTGAACCGATTCAACTCTACCTTCAACTCAAATTCTCTCAGTACATCAACCACTAAGCTTCTCATGATAAAGGGAGATATCAATAGAGTGTCTTCTATACTATCTCCTACCCTCACACTCAGCATAGGCATGATCATTTCCTAGCAGTAGTAGCATTTTGAGCCGTAGTTCTTTGATGAGTGGTCCCATCCTTGCTTTATCTACTCAAATGTTTGGTGATTCTAGCATACACTGCATTGCACGGCCAGATCAAGGCTAAAGGAGTTGCCAGTCTACTACTCACCGGGCCTAGTGTGAATTCTTTCTCGCAGAACTTCGCTTTGGGAGTTATTAGTGTATTAAAACTCAGATATATTGTTGTACATTATCGGCTGGGCTCGATCGGATATCTGTGTCATCAGCCGTTGCAGGAGTTAAAGATCCCAGGCATTGAACTAAATCTTATATGTGTTCATTTGCCCAAATATCCAAATTCCTATAGCTGGGTCCAGGGATTGACAGGATTTTAAAAGAGTGTTGAAAATTTGTTTGGAAGGTTTGCGAGATGTACCGAGCTTTTGAAGCGCGTATTGGAGTTCAGATATTAGGGACTCGTATTCTTAAGCGTCTTATTGCCAGAGACAAGCTGCCCATAGTTCTATTCAACATAGAAGAGTGGACTCATCAGCGTTTAAAGATAGAATCACTCTATTTCCATCAGCTAAAGGCAATATTTCACTTTCTTAAAATGTTGGAGGCTTTTCAAAAGGAATACTGTATTTTTGCAGATTATCATAGTTGAAAGTAGGGAAAATAGAATAATCTTACTTATATACTGATGTTGTGGATAGGGTAAACACGGTAAACCGTTCTCATCTTCTCTGCGATTCGTCATCTAAGAACGGAGTAGGAATCTTCTTACGTATTAGACGAGATCTATTGAGCTTTTAGGCAATACTCTCGTCAAAATACACTACTTCAAAATGATCGTCTTAGTCTTCTAGATGGATTCTTGCCTGGCAGAAGTTTGCAAACATCTGTGTTTGCAGTAAATCTCTAAAAAAAGGCCTTGAGTCACTGCTCTGAGATTCTATAAACTGCTGGGTTTAAAAAAGACTGCCTGGGTTGTTGATATCCATGTTTGATAGATCCATGTATTTCTTGTAATGCTGAAAAATACTCACAAAGAATTTAAGAAAAACAAAGCGAAGTTTTATTTAATCTTCTTATTTAAGCACGTTTCTGTTGCTTTAAAATGATTTATATAGTTTCTTAATATCTGATGCCAACTTTTTGCCGTAGTGACTAGGAAGCTTAGGTGGTTTTTAGTTGAGTTACAATATATTCATAGTATCCAAATCAATTATAAGGCAATCTTATGGAGCTCTTTCTAGGATTTAATCTAAACAGGAAGCATCAAGCCCGAATATGTAGTTAATAGGGGAGAATAAGTAGTCAATTAGATCATTAGGCAATAAGGGCACATAAATCATATGCCATTTAAAGGGGAATAGTAGGGAAATCATTCCTATACTAATAGCAGTTAGTTTTTAAGGATTAGCAGAGACAAAAATTATACTTCTCTCAACTGCTAGTTATCTAAAAAGCAGTAATAAGTCTTTCATTTTCACTCACTCCAGAATAGTCCCTAAATCAACATCAAGCAATGGAAGATCATTCACAGGTGGACGGGCAAATTGTATGTTAACATCATTTAAACTAAACTCAACCCGTACAAGTCCTCTTGAAGGTAGAGGAATTCCAAGACAAATCTATGCAACAAATGCTTCAAAGGGAGCTTTATTATTCTTCTTAGATACTTCAAATAAACTTTAAACCAATCTCATCAAACTTTGTAAAAACATATGACGCGAGATAAGAACTAGGCATTTTGGTTAAAACACTTACTGATATGGCTCGTAGAATAAAAGATTAGCACAATAAATCTTATGTCCTGTTTCATTAGTAAGAATATAGCTATATACACTAGTCGCCTGAGGCTTAGGAACTGTAAAGAAATTGTTGAAAAAAGCAAACTAAGTAAAACTCACCTGTTAAATCGATTCTGGAACTGCAAAATTTCCACGCTTGCATTCAGGAAACTAAAATAATAAAGCAGGGTTTAAGGGCTCTTGCTATTGTAAATGCTGCTCTATATTATCTGCTCCTAACACTAATAAGTAATCAACAACTGTTTGGATTTAATTACACCAGCTTTCAATCTCAGATTTGATTTCCATTTATAAAATTGCAGATGGGGTGTATTTGCATTAAAAATTAATCAGAAAGTGTAAGTTAACCTGAGCCTTAGCCAATCTCACATGTATAAGTGTAATTTGATAAATTTGATATTAAAAAGGTGATAAGCCATTGCCTAGATTTATAACTGAAAGCATGCACCTTTATCAAATTAAAACTGACAGATATATAGGACAGATACGAATTATTAGATGTGCTAGGAAAAGGAGGGTTTGCTACTGTTTATAAGGCTAGAACATTGGCAAATGGAGAGATAAGAGCTGTCAAGTAGATTAAGAAAAGCAGAGTTAATGATATAAATCGAATATCTCAAAAGGAGTTTGAAATTCTGAGATAACTAGATCATCCTCATATACTAAGGATATATGAGTTATTTGAAACACAGGATTATTTCTATATAGTAAGCGAGCTGTGCAAAGGAGGTGAACTGTATTCTACTTTATTACAGTACAGACGTCTTAATGAGCAAAAGGCTGCTTAAATAATAAAACAGATTCTATAAGCTATATCCTACTCTCATAGTTAAAAGATAATTCACAGGGATCTAAAGCCGGAAAACATTCTATTACACTAAACTGGTATTGATGATCTGTAAATCTCACTAGCTGATTTCGGAAACGCTTGTTTTTATAATATAAACTAATCTCTAAAAGGACTGTTTGGGTCATGTTATTACATAGCTCCAGAAATGTTCCACTCAAGCTATGATGAAAAAGTTGATATTTGAAGTATTGGGATTATTATGTATGTTATATTAACTGGTAGGGCGCCCTATTCAGGCAATAATGAGCGAGTTATACTGGCATAGGCAGAGCAGCAGCCTTTTCAGCCTGTAAGAAGCCAATGCTTTGTATCTAACGAAGCTTTCAGTCTACTGTAATCTCTTCTAGCAGTCAATTCCAATCAACGCGTAAGTGCAATGTAAGCCTTACAACATCCTTGGTTTTAAAAGGTAATTAAGGAACAACCTCTTGACATAACACAGTCTTTGGACTAAATTAAAAAGTTTTACTGTAATGTCAAACTTAAAGAAGCAGTACAGATTTTTATAACTACTCAGATGCTAAGTAAGGAAGATATGCTAGAAATGCGGCAAGTATTCATAAAACTTGATGCAAATGGGGATGGATGCATTACTTATTAAGAATTGACGTAGGTTATGAGCCAATATACTTAAGAATGATAAAACGAAGCTAATGAAATAATGAAAAGATGCGATGCAGATAGCAGTGGTAAGATAGAATACACTGAATTCCTGAAAGCCTGTGCTGATTGGGAAAGATTAATGTGTTAACAGTACCTAGAAGAAGCTTTTAAAGTTTTCGATTAGGATAACAATGGCACTATTACTGCCGATGAGATAAGAATTGCTTTAGAAGGAGATTAGCACGCAGATGATAAGGTATGACAGTAGATTATCGCAGAGGTTGATAGTAATAATGATGGAGAGATCAGCTTACATGAGTTTTTAGAAATTATGAGTAAGAATTTTGATTAATTACTTATATTTACTGTTAAAAGGATGTATTGGAGAGCATTGGCCTTGAGGAGATTGCATTAAGGTAGAATTGTTTGTGCGGGTCGGACATAATTAAATTTTTCTTCTATTGTTTTTCTATTTGATTGCTTTAATTTCATAGCTGTTTTATTGAGATTTGGGTCGTCTTATTGGACTATCCAGATCCATGGATTCCTCTTGGTTTTATATACAATGTAATTAATCTGGTAGAAATTCTATATTATGGCCTGTACTGTGTATCACATTTTAAAAGGTTTATTACATTGTATTAGGACGGATTTCTCTTATAGGATTTACTCTTAAGTATCCAAAATTACCGTACATTTTTTAACTGTTGTCACTTTATCTAACAAAACTATTACTGCAGTCTAAGCTTTTGAAACTGAACTCTTTAAAGTTATTTACATATAATCTACTAGCAAAGCTATTAGATACTCTGTAAGACGGGCTTTTTGTCTTATATTGTTTTAAATAAGACCTTCTATTAACTGTAGAAGGAGTAGACTTTCTATTCACTCTTATTTTTTTTAACTCAGACTTATACACTGGTTGCTTTTATTTCAGTATATTTCTTACTTTAGCCAAACTGTCTTATTTCTTGCTCGTATGCTATCAAATTTAAATATCTGTATAAATAGGCTAGTACCTTCTGTAATACTTCCCTGCTTAAATAAGCTCTTCACATTCTGTTTTTTCCATAATTTATACAACGAATTTCCATAAATAAAATGCTTAGAAAATTTTCTTGGAAGGTTGCTTTAGACAGATTAAGCTAATATAATACTCTGCAGCCTAGCGAGTACTACTAAACTTGTGATTAAATAACCAACTCTGATTTTAATCCTATACATAATCCCAGTGCAGTAACCTAACTATCTACTATAATGAAAAATTATTACAATATTACAGGAGAAATTCATTAAACTTTATACTATAAATCAATCAGATCCGCCCTTGTAGACTAATCATTCATGTAATAATTGACCATAGCCTAAAAAGCGGATATTTTATCAAGTTTGGCAGATATTCAATTTTTTAATGAGCCAAAATTAGTACAGGATATAGTTATTGAAGTATAAGAAAAGCTGCAAAAGTCTAAGGTAAATGAACTTACAATGCCTATTGCTAATAAATTACTTCAAGGAATGCAATTAAGCAACTTTTTAAGCTATAAAGTAATTGCTGCAATTGAAGAAATGATTCTAAAGCATTCTTTTCCTCCTGGATTATTTAATAATGACAGTCTGCCTAATTTACTAACAACATATGCCAACTTAAACTTATCACTTGAAACTTTATAAGAACTTATATTAAGTGTAGTAATCCCTGAAAAGTTTAAAGATTTAAATGATATTGGGAAAATTTAAACAATTTTAGCTTTAGGAAAAATGAATTTATTGGATTCTTAAATATGGGAAAAGTACTTAGAAAAAGAGTTATTAAAAGTAGATATTACCAGGCTAAATCCTATAGAAAATAACTAATTATACCAGACTATTGTAATGCTAGAAGTTTTAAACCCTGAATTGACTCCTAAATCTGACATTTATAGTGAAATACGAGATGCTGCTATACAACAGTAAATGCATCATATTGAAACCAATAGGCCTTAATAACTACAGTATTTAGCTCCTACCCTCAATTAATAGAAAAAAGGAGTCAATAGTAGCATTTCCGTAGTGAAAATACCTTAAAATTATCCCATAACACAATTTTAGTTAGAAGTTGCCAATGCACTTAAACAATTGATGAAATAGTTCACTATAGAGTACAGAACACCTTATCCCTATGTCATTGAAGTAGATGCTTTTGTGCCCCCTAATATTGCTATAGAAGTTTAAGGGCCAAGACATTACATCAATATGACTTTTTCACCAAATGGTAAAACATTGTTAAAGCGTAGGATATTAGAAAAGCTAGGATATATCATTGTAGAAATTCCTTATTTTGTATGGGACAATATTCCAAAAGTACAACACAAAACATCATTAAAGAAAATTATACAAGAAATATCGAAAATATCAGGATAGTAATAACCGTTTATCATTATAAATATAGAAATATAAGCATAACTAGTTTCACAATTAAGATATAAATTACTAATCATCTAATTGGGTTAATAACGCCACTCCCCTTTTAACCCAATGCCTCGACGGTACATCAGTAGGCAAACTTATAAACATAACAAAATTAGTTGAATGTCCAGTGGTCTTCAGTACACCTCTTCTCTCACTAGTCCTATACAATGGGCAATCATAGCAATTCTCATTAGTCCTTTCTATAACAGGTTTAAAATTGATCAAAGGGCCGTCAGTATAAAGAACCTTGGGATCAGATTCAGCCAAAGCTCCAATACTTGAATCCCATTATGCTCCTTCCAAAAACATTCCATCTACCAATACACCCTCTTCTACATTTTCCACTCTATCATATGATACTATCTCAAAGTCAAAATCGATTTCATCAATAGGAATTTACTTTTATCTTGCGTAGTTTTACAAAATACTCGTTAAAAATCCATGAGTAAAGAAAAATCTAGAAATATTGAAAATTTAAGGAATTCCTTCATCTATCCAAGTTTAGAAAAATGTTAGTTTTTACTTGAAATCCTGTATATAAGATCCCAGAGGCTTTAAAGAAGGATAACTGCTTTTCTTCCATACTTAGGGCACTTTACCATCAAATAAAGACCTTATAGAAGACTCAAGTACACTTGACATGGTCATTTACCCAGCAATGGCTTTAGAAATATCCTTTAGGTTCTATTTAATAACTCTAAGCAAGTTATTATACCTTTAAACCTCTTGAATAAGCACAGTGTTCATACTTTAGGTATAACTTGAAGGAAACTTTTAGTACACAATTGCTTCATCGAATTATTCAGGTAAGTCATTTGTAATGTTTAAAGCTATTTCATTTACTCGAGTGTCAAACTACCCTGTTCCTCCATCCTTATCAGCTCCTTATTGGGTAATTAACAGACTGTCAAAGAATAATTATGACTCTTGTTAATTTTTAGTGATATCAGCATTAGCATGTAGCCCGTATACCTCCGGTGGAGCCTTTAAAGGTAGTTCTTCTATATACGCTATATAAGAGTTGTAATCTCCAGTAGGAGGTGCGTAGTATATAGGATATTCCTTACAAAATACATAATCATTATTGAAAATAGAAGGTGTGTAGTAATCTTGTAATAAAGTAGAAATCAGGATACTGTCTTTCTAATCAGTTACTCTTCCACCAAAATTACATACTCCGGTAAGATATGTAAGAGCTTTAAACGGTACAAAATTATACTAGTTTAAAAATATCTGCAGTTACTATACACTTATTCTTAAATCACTCTCAGTAAAATCATATATTTCATTCCAGCCCAGTGGCCCATAAAGCCTTCTTTCTTATATAACAGCGTTAAAGAAGCAGAGTCCAAAAAGCAGTTTTTTCCATTGCATTTCTTGTCTGCATCCATTGAAACTTGAAGGATCAGCAATAAAGTCTTTATTATAAGACCCTGTAAGATTAGCCTTAAGACCCTTTGGAGGCTCATTAGTCATTTTAAGTCCATTCTGCAGTAAAGTAACAGGAAATTGTTCAGATGGGTAAGATGTAAGCCATAGTCTGAAATCACGTCCAGGTCCCTTTGCCTCTGCTTGTATGTCAGTCACTATTTTCTCCAATGTAGGAAGCCAGCTTACTGCCAAATGACAGTTTTACAGTAAAACCCAATCTCCCTGCTCTAATGACTGTCTTATGAGCTACGCTGCCTTTTCTCCTTAGCCCTGTCCTAATGATTTTGTGTATAAATTCTTTCTTTTTGAATCTGCGAATTTTTTAAGTTGACGGAATGGATCAGATCCCGGAGACAAAATAAAAATCAACGGAGCATCTCTATAGCTGTCTTTATACACGTCTTTTAGTTTGAAAGGCACAGTTTACACAAACTCCTCCCCTAGGTTTTCTACTATGAATTACGAAGCAGAGTACACCATGGCATCTGGCCTTATGCATCGCAGTAACATCAGTTTCTGGAAACCTGATATCTTACTTTACAACTAGTCTGGATAAGTTGCAGTGTATGGATTAGATGAGTTAAAAACTTGCTCCCATGCTTCTATATTCAGCTAAATTGATTCCTTTAAACCTTAGAAAACTTGGAAATTAGATAAATGGCATAATTCAGACCACATTTTATCCTATAGCCAAGAAACTGCTGGCTTTTCTGGTAGTTTTTCATCTAAGCTTATCCCTCCGATCATTAGGAACCTGAGCTCATCTTGGTCCAATGTTCCTTTATACTCCATGAATTTGAGACAAAGGGTAAAAGCAAATAATAATCTGTCCTTTTCAAACAAAGATCTACAAATGTTTACAAATAGGGTTTTTGTAAAGTAATTTTATAGGTTTGATAACCTTTAGTCAAGATCATCTCCATTTTCTGATTCTCTTATAGCTCTTATGAACAGCCCATTGAAGAAATCTATAGAGTACTAGTACATTGGGTCTATGTTTCCTAGATCTGTTATGCAGAAGAACAAAAGAGCCATTTTTTCCGAGAATGGCTTGTACTCTAGTCTAGCTTAGTCGATTTATGCTTCTGTTTCCTTAGCTTACTCTTGTTCTTACTCTATTTAATTACTTATGAGCTTACTTTATGATAAAATTTATATAGCTTCATCGTCATCCAATATACTGCCTTGACTAGAGCTAAGGACATATAAAATCCTATTCCTTGTTTGTTTAAGCTTTGCTTGGTTTTCTGCGTTTTTGATTATCAATTACTCTTTGTTTCTTTCTAACTCAGGTTATTCTTCGGCTACTACAGTTGCTAATAATTAGTCAGCTAATCCTTCTGGAGTAATCATGAAATTTAGTAGTTGCACTTTTACTAGGATTTCTGGTAAATAATGAGGATTTCTCTTCCTAGTAGTCATATACAGTCTAAAATCATCATTATACTCAACTTGCTTTTCTCCTAATTTTATACTATTTTTGTATACTTGTTTGAATAGTACAGGGTCTAAGCTAGGTTCTAAATCTTCCTATACATTTTCTATTAGAATTGACTTACCTAGAACAATTCCTGTTTCCAATGCCCTTACAAAATTGTCATCAGTAAACTTTAACAACATAAGCTTATCCTCCTTGCTTTCCATTTTCTTAATCCATTTATTAGCTTATGTTTCAGGGTCAATCATAAGCGGCCATCTATGCGACTTCTGTATCATGATTCCATTATCAATAGAGAAGTTATCCCTGGGTAGTCCATTAATATTCCAATTTCTTATGATAACTGGATCCCCTAGGCAGTTCTAAAGAGAGTATCCTTATGTAACGGGAATATCCATCTAGATTACCTCATCTGTCCAAATCTAAACTATATTTTTCCTATACGCAGCGGTAAAAGGCCCTAAATACCCGATTTACCCAGCTGATAATAACACATCTCCAGTCAAAGTAACAAAAACCTCTCCTAATTGCCTTGCTCTATCCTTCCATGAGCTCTTCTCTCCCCCTAAACTTTCAATTAACTACTGTGCCCTTACCAACCTTACCTTACAGTCCTCTACCTTCTACTCAAGATCTTCTTTCCTGTCCTATGTAGCCTTTAATCCCTCTTCCAACGCTTTGACCTTGTCTTACTCTACCTTTAATTCTTGTTACTTTACAGCTAATTACTTCATCATCCTATTATAGTCCTCCTGGGCCTCAGCTTAGGCTCTTTGCTTAGGTGCTACTATTTTATACGCATGATAGTACTTCTCCATTGCCAAAACCCACGCACATAGTCCAGCAGATGCTGCGTCTACCTTCCTTTTCATATTATCTCTATTGAACTCAGGATTATTGACAAATTTCTGCAACTAGCTTATTTATTTATCAGTGATGTTATTTTTATCATACTTTTTCAACTCATTAAGAAAAGTTGTCCTAGACAAGCATCGTTTACTTGCTTCCCACCACTACGGTTTCATCTGCATAGTAGCAGGATCTTACACCTTTCTCACAGGCTCCTTCAGTAGAATGCACACAGCTTCCATTACATCTTGTACTAGAGTAGGTGGGAATTTGTATGCTTTTATATTAGCAATGTCCTCGTCTCTTAGAGTGTTTAAAGATGCTATCGCATCTTCTAGTATTGGCATGCATTGAGCAAGCTCTATATCACATTCTTGCTTTATAGCCTCTGCTCTATCAGCTGCTTCACGGGATATAGCCTCCTCTTCCCTTACACCCTTCTCTACTATTTCAGCCTCACGTTTCTAAGCTTCTACAATCTCCATTTGCTTATCTGTATCAATTTAAGCTTATTCCAACTGCGGCTACAGCTCTACTAAGTACTAGCGCATTCCTTCCACCGATCCTTCAGTTGTTATAATCTTCTCATATCCTATCTCAAATCTTTCCTTTTCTTCTAATATCTCTTATCTTCTTAACTCTAGAAGCTGCTTGAACGTGTAAATCATCTGTATATAAAGAGTTGGAGTTATGTAATAATGTCTTTTTAATTCGTATAGCATCTTTTCTGATCATTCCGATGTAGATTTATGGAAGAATTGGCAGATTTTAACACAGTTTTCACTTGTTTGGTCTTCTATATCAATAGATCCGATGAATTTTCTTGCTACTGAGACTAAAGCGTCCTAGGGCCACTCTTAAAACCAGTCAATTGTGCAGCAATTGACTAAACTTGGAAACATTCTTAATCTAGTTCTGAATGCTTCTCCTATGGGTGAGAAGCATAGTACTATATGCAGCATCTTTTTGCACCTCTATACGAAATAGTTGTACAATTAATTAGTAGTTCCTTCCGGGGCCTAATTCTCAGCCTTTGCAGCTCCTCTTACCAACTCACATAGCTCAATTTTCTCTTCAGGGGGATATAAATTAGGCACTTCTCCTGTATTAAGCAGGGTGTTTATGTCTTCTAAGAAACTTTAGTCTATTATTTACGTGTCAGTTAGTAGGAAAACTGTAGGGTCACCTATTCCACCTGCTTTTTTCAGAAATTCTTTAAGATTGTCTTGCCATTACTCTCTACCGTAGTTTTTGGAAAGCTCAATTTATACTAGGTCATATTCAGCGGCACTTGCCGCTAGTTTTGTTAGGCTTTGACGGCCTGAGCCACCCACTCCTATAAGTAGACCGTGGCCTCCTGGTTAGTTTAGGATTCTGGAAATTCTACATAAGTGTTCTAATGCAAATGAAAATAGAACAAGATCCAGAGGCTTTGTTGAACTTTAGTTGTACATTTCCAGAGTGTCCTCACATTTATGCTAAAGGTCAGCCAGGTCTATTATCTCACTGTAGTGCTTTGGCATTCCTGGATGATAGTGTAAATTACCGAACATTAGACCTCTTATTTCATCTAGTGTTTCTACTTTACCATCCTTATCATAGTCCAGATGGTTGAAAATTGTGTCAAAGTTAAAGCCAAATATACGTTTTGTATTCTCACGTAGATGCTGTAAGAGCCATAGGCTGTCTTCTTAGTCTATTAGCCTATCTCCGAATACTCTGAATATCTCATGCACCCAAAGCCTAACCATTTAAGGTGTCTCAACAATAGTAGCAGAATCAGACATACATATACCTAAAATAACCCTTGAAAAATCCCTTAGATTGAAAGTGTAATGGGATTTCCTAGGTGTAGGCAGTAATTTCTTCATAGATGTTTTGTATATATCTCTAGTAGCTTGAATTATCTTATTCTCCACCTTACAAATGTTCTCATTGAATCTATTTTTCTAGAAAAACCAGTGCAGAATGCAACTAAAGATCCTTAGTAATGTATCGTCATCAAAACTAGCCAATCCAACACATGACAAGTGCCTAGACATTCTTGGTGTAATTTAACTTCTTCCGCCATCAGGGGGCCCCATGGCGCTTACAAATCGATAATCAACAATCTTTTTAAAGTTCATTTCCTTTAGCTCATACCATCCTCCTTAATCTAGTAATTACCTTAACAGTTCAATAGGAGGTTGAGACCCCCACTCATCATACTCCGGCATGTTTAAATCATCTACAAAAATAACACAAATATGCTCAGGAGGAGGGCCATATACTCCTTTCCTTCTTCTACAGTCTACTTTTCCATCTATGATCATTTACACTTAATTGGAATCTGTCTAAGCACTGAAGCCAATTTCAGTATACAGGTATACAGATTGGTCTAGTTTATTCATTAGTACATCTTTTACATATATTGTCTTCCCAGTACCAGTAGTACCGCAGAATATCATGGGAATATTTGACTTTATGAGAGATTCTAGTATATAAGTGTACCTGACTGTATCAATAGTAGAAACAATCACTTCATTTGGTTACAACTTATTAGAAATAGGAGCATCAATGTTAACTAGTCCAGCTTCCGTCCAGTGTCTCCAGTGTAAAATTTTGTTTAAAAACACATAATCATAATACGAAGCTGCTTCTGGTATGCTAGGAACTATTTTCTTGCCTTTGTTCTTAATTTCATTAACATCTCCAGCCAGCATCCTTCTCATCCAGATATTAAAATTCCTCCTATGCTCTGTTATGACACACGCACCCAGCGACCAAGTCATACAATATATAAAATTACAATCAATGATCTTAATCCTATCCTTCTCTTCCATGGAATCAAACTCATCTGGATCAGCTAAAGCCTTTAACGACTCTGCGTACATCTTAAGAAAAGTAGCAACTAAACTCTATGGCATTACAGGCATTATTTGCTTCATTTTATTCATGACTTAGAATAACGTAGGTTCCAGCATTCATTCAATCAAGAAATGTACTTCCATAGTTTCATTTTCTAGAAATGTACTAGGAATTTCAGACTTGCTCCAAGATTCATACAGTGGTTGCCATCCCAGCTTATGTGGCTGCACGTAAACCATACCGCATCTACTGACAGTGGCCGGGGAGGCTTATTCCAGATCCATCGGCTCAAAAATCAAGTTCATATTGCCAGACATAGCTATTATCTCCCCACTGGTTAAGCACAGCTTCTTATTATCATCTAAAACCGTGTTCATGTTTTCAATCCACAAAGCATCAACTGGACCATCAAAGATCAGCCATTTACGCTGCATTGACTCATCATTAGCAAACTCCTTAAAGCCTTTAGCTAAGACTCCGTCTTGCCAGTCTTTTGATACTTCATCAAAGGAGCCGTATAGTTACCGAGAGTTTATTGATTTTGGATTAAGAGTGTATGTTTTAACCAGATTCTCATTCATATAGCTTTTCTGGTAGCATTCTGTAAGAGCTGCTGCTAGAATGTGTATTGCACTTGTTTTTCCTGAGAAGGGTAATCCTACTATCATTAGCCCGTGTCTAACACATATCATTTCGTATAATTGGATAATCTTTTCAATGAAGTAAGGATGTGTGGCTAAATTTTACTTTTCACACTGATTATTCACACATTCTAACAAATTTTCATAATCAGGATTAGGCAATTATATACCAGGGAATAGATCAGAGGTGATTCCTTCAAACAAAGGAAGATCATACGACAGGAACTTGGCTAGATTTATATCATTTATAGCCCTTAATATCAGAATCTACTCATCTTCCTATGGATACCTTCTTTTAAGATTTCCTCCGGAAATCAACACTGACTTAACAGCTCTCATCCCGTAGTCATAATGAGGCTGTGTGCTTAGTTACTCACTGCACAGTTTGTAAGTTGCAACGATTTTCCTGGCCAGCGGTTTCGCCTCTCTAAACCCATACGAGTACAGTACATTCTCCGAGATCAGCACATAGTCTGGAACCATCATTGCCACAGTTCTAAACAATGCCTTTAGATTATCCGGCAACTGACTCCTTCCAGCATACCCAGGATTCATGGTAATAAAGCAGTTGCAGGTGGATTTAACCGGCAGCAATGTTCCCTCGAAGTTAACCTCAGTCAGATTATCCCTTATAGCGTTTTAGATCTCCAACAACTACTATGCAATAACTGAAAGCACATCCGGCTCAATCCTATTAAACTCATCAAAACAACTCCAACCTCCAGTTGCAATTAACCCTTTAAAGAACTTGCCCATTGCTTCGAAATCAAGACCATCTTGACAGTTAAACACAACACACATCCTAGCCAACGCCTTCGCTAGATCCTTAACAGTCTCCGTCTTTCCTGTCCCAGCAGGACCCTCCGGAGCACCTCCATAACTCAAATAAACTGCTCCGCACAATGTCCTATAGCACTTGTTAGTCAGAGGTGTTATTACAAGTCTCTCCGAGTTTCCCAAATACTCGTAATTATAATCCAACTCTGCATTTAGAATCCTGACCAGTACATTCTCATGCTCCCAGTAGTACCTCATTTAAGCCAGCCATGAGAAGTCGTTTAGGTCGTCAATTCCCTCGTCTATAAGTGCCTGTATGGTATCACGAGCATTTACGTCCAAAACTATCAGAGCCTTTAAAGTGCATCTAACAAGGTCAGGAATATCCCCTCTGACTAAGTCAACTATATCATTCAGTAGCTCAGTGCACTGAGACGCGTAGTCTTGAAGGCCTTGCAAGCCACTGATCTGTAGCTTCTCCTCGGCACCTTGTGTCCAGTATGTCATGGAAGCACAAAGCACGGCCTGTCCCTTGTGCAGTTGTACCCATTCCTTGCGCTCACGCTTTGGGTAGTCATTCAGCGCCTTTTAGATTGTCTCACGAGTGCCTTTAAGCATACAGTCCTCTACTTCAATAAGCCATCTCTCCACTGCACCCTCGGCTAACTAAGGGTCTATTATACGCAGAAACTCTACACGCTCACCTTCTTAACTTATCATTGCTGATATTCTGTCCTAGTCGTCAAATTCCAAGCTTTTTATGCCTTCAAAACACTTCTTCAAGTGAGGCTTTACACGTTTAGGGTCTCTGGTTTCTTTTAGTATGGAAAGGAGTTCTTCATTGGATAAGAAGTAGAAACGAGGGAAGAACAGACGCTTTTTCTCTAGGTAGTTGTTTAGTTCGTGCTATACTAGTTCTAGCTTGTCAAGACAGTTGGCTAGAGTGTCTAGTAAGTTCTCTATTTTTATAACGTTGATTACAAATAAATCTCTCTTGGTTAATTCCATTATCCTTTTCCAGTTGTTGTCCACCTCTCGGAAAAGAGCGGCTTCTTTGAATAGCTGTTTTTATATATCAGCACTAGCAAACACGGGCTCTAGTTAAATTCACAGTTGCTGTACTTTTAGCCATACATTTATTACATTGTCAATCAATGTTAGCTTTTCATTTCATTCGATTATTCTAGGTAGGAATTCTTAGGCGAAGGGACTACTCTTCATGGTTTAAGTAATTAGTAGCTAATCATCTAAAATTTACTGGATTAGTTCAATAGAAGCCCCTACATGTATAAAAGTGTCACTTTCCTACCACTATTTCAGCTCAAACACCACATCATTCCATTCTTTTTCCATTTTATTCAGAGTATTCAGATTACTGTATTCCCTTGCAGCTAAATGAGCCACAGTATCTATAGCCTCAATGTGACTTTAAATATCGTATGCGCCAAGTTTTTTGAATGTAGTAAAATCATCAATCTTAAAATCAGTGTCTTTCAGTCCTAAAATCCTAGAAATTGATATAAAATGACGATCAGTCAGCCCAGGCGTTGCTGCTATTTTCATTACAGGAATTGTCTTAATAAACTTTTGTATATCATTCCAAGTATACTAAGCCACCTCTTGCGCCTAGGGAGCCCCATCCTTAAACTGAAATATTAGCTTTTTAGCCATTCCTAGGATCTTTTTAGACTCTCTTTCTATGTCGGATATTTCCAAGCTTCTAAGATAAGCCGAATGCCACTCATCTGTCTTTTCCTTTGTTATCATTACTAAATTCCATAATTCATCATAAGGCCTTATGCTTACTCTGGCCACTTCAAGCTTAGAGAATTCAGTGGGAGTCCAACCCAATAGCTCTTCTTTGTTGTTAATTTCTTCCATCTGCTGTTAAGCTTCATCTAGTTGTCTATTAAGCTTATCAATCTTCCTCCTGTATTTTCTAAACAATTATCTCTCACTGGCCTTTTTAAGTGCATTTACCTTTTATTCTGTTTTAGTTAAAATTTCACTAAAGTTCTTCCTTGTTTCACGCAGTTATGCTTACAGTTAGTCTCTTTCCTAGTGTAAGCGATTATCAATATCATCCAACCTATTCAGAATGCTTTTAACTCATATATTACACTGCTTCAACGGAGCTAGTTCATCATCCCCTACTTCATACAAAGTTTCCAATAGCATTTTAAATCATTCTTTAGTATCGTCGTATTCTGCAAATAATTAAGGAAGTAGAGTTTCTCTACAATGGTTTCTGTAGTTCTCAAATTCTACTAGTTTTTCAGCTGTGTCTGCCCTGGAATTAAAGAATATATGGATTCCTTCAAATTCCTTGTAAATAGAAGTGGCTCTATCGGAATTTCTATTTAGTATGGATTTACAGAGAGTTTGTATGCATGTATTACACTCTAAGCATAATTGTCTATTAATTTCCTTGCAGTCTACTTGTACCAGATTAAGCCTAATTCTTAAAGGACACTTTTACCTTATTTCTTCCTCAATTTTAATATACTTTTGTATCAACTCTCAGTATTCCTTTTAATCATGTTGATCATTAATGAATTTAACCACTTAATTATGATCAGTGAGCAATGGAATATATTTATCATACAGTTTCAATGATTACTTAGCAATATCTAAATTATTCTTAATAATATTCCTAATTGACTCCATTCCATCTACAACTATATCATCCTCTAATGCAACATTTCACAAAAACTACTTTTTCTCATTTCTTTGTATTATATGATCTGGCCTTGGTATATTTTCACTCTACTCCGCAATTTCTTCAATAACTTTAATCAATTCATGACTTATGAACTTTGGATCATCAGTGAAAACAAAATGGCCATCCATGCTTCCAATTTTAACCTCAAGAAAGGCATCTGGCCATTGTTTTGGATTGTCTTCCAGCATCCTGTCAGGACTAGGCGTATTGGTATTCTGAAACTTCTAAAAGAACTGAGTATACTTATTAATAGAATCAGTGACTAAGTTCCTTAGTTAATTAGACATTAGAGCACTAGCAGCATCAAAAAACTTAGCAGCTTATGTTCTATCCATATTAGCAATATCCTCGGTAATGATATTCACTGCACTTTACGTTCACTCGTTTGACAGCATTCCTCTTACAGCCTGCATCTGTCTGCTTTACTTTTCAATGAATTAATAACAAGACAATGCTTCGTACTTATCAGGTAAATCAACAAAATACTGGGTTTCATAGTCAGCCCATAGCATTGATAGCCCAAGTGTGGCGGTGGAGCATATACAGAGGTTATCTGACATAAGCATTCTAGCCATCATGACGTTTGTTTGCCATTCCTCGTTAGGCTCAAGGCCAGTGTAGGGCTTTTCACCGTAGTCATCCGGGGGGTCTGGATTTCACTGTATTCCAAGTCTGCCGCGTTGCTCTTAGTCCTTTAGTACATAGTCTAGTATAGATTTACGCACAGCTATGTAGTACTGGCTGTTCACCTCAGCTATTATATCGTCTAAAATGTTATCAACGGTGTCTTTATCCAACATCTACAGCTCAGCCGGCACTAGTTCTAAAATTCTTTATATCCAATACTACCGTATTGGTGAAATATCCTCAGTAGTGATTTCCTAGGTATAATACTGGTAATACCTCTTCCAATTATAGTCCAAAAGTAAAATATCAGTAGTAATCCCCTAAGCCTTTATCAATTACTACGAGTTGCTGGTGATTTAAGGAATCAACGGGTTTATATTTGCCACTAATGTCTTTACCTCTTCCTTTTGCATATACTAAACACTCCTAGTCTCAGGATCTATAATGATCTGTCTTGCCATGGGGTTGTAATTAGAAGCAATCCTTACTGAGGGTGACATATAATTACGGCAGTCCTACACCGGGGCTGCCTTAGTCCTTTAAAACGTGTCTAGTACCGGAGGGAATCTAGTATGTGCTAGATTTGGCTTTTTAAATCTGCCTGTTAGCATTTAAGTAGGGTCATTGGCCAGCTTAGAATACGACTGTACTCTGGCGTTAGGATTAGCACCAGCACCCAGCATGTTCTTCTGTATAGTTTCATCTCTCATCCTTTAAGTTGTCACAGATCGCAGTCGTTGAGACTGACTAGGCTTTATTTATGCATATTAAGGCTCTTTTAGGTCAGGAGTGGGAATTGGGGGAAGACGTTCAGTGTTTCTAATTTCCAAAAGATTTCTTACTGTTGATTTTCCTCGCTTGAAGATCTGGGGACGAGTTGGGCTGAATGTGGTAAGGGAATTGAAGTTAGAAATTCTACCCAGGATTCCAAGGTCGATTTCAATGCTTGGCTGAGCTTATATCAAGTTTCCTATTAGGTCGAATATGCTTTGGATTATTGTTTGGCAGGAGTCTTTGTCCAATTAGCTCATTTTTGATATTTGGGAGTAGTTTATTTTTAGACTTGGACCCGGGGTGTAGTTTAATTGTTACATAGATATTTAGTCTATGTTTAAATTGTACTTAGAAGAAAAGCTGTCACTTATTTACAAGCATATTACCTTCTAACCGTCTATAAAGGGGTTATAGCCAAAAATTCCTATAGGCGGGCAGCTTATGTGCTTCCCGTTATTAAATTACTCAACAAAGTACTAAATTAGAGAATTTCACACTGTAGCATAAACTGATTAGTTCAGCACTTGCTGATTAACTGATTAGTTTTATTTCAATTAGTTGTCAATAGATAAAATAAATAATTTCTCAGGAGTTATCCACTTATTTCTGAGTTCCATTTTTTAATAGTGAGGGTAGATTTGAATATTTTTACTATCCGCTAATAATCACTTTATACAGTGTAACAATTTATAACATTTATATGATAAAAGGTGAAAAATCCTAACCGAAGTATCAAATCATTGTCAAATTAAACAAACAGGCTATGGATAATATGAAGAAATAGAACTACTCCATAACTTAATACTGTCTTACAAGAGCTTACACTCTTTTGACGAAGTACATGAAGAATTTTAATTAAGCATATTACATAACATATACTAATCTTGGACACTTTTCGAAAAAAGTCTAGCGTTATGAGTAAGCACTGCAGTTTTACAATAAGTCTATGAAATACAGCTAGTTTATAGACTGTGATCAGGGGGCATTTGCAGCAACACTATTGAATATCAGCTCAGTCTACTTACTACTGAAAAAGTTTAACGATGCCAAAGACTTCGCTGATAGAGTCGTGTAAATGTTCTCGGATAGTCCGGAGGAATCTGAGAAAATAGTAATGACTGTTCTAGTAGCTTACAAAACACTGGCTTAGATTTTTGAGTATCAAAGAATGTTTGCTGAAGCCTTGCAGTATTTACATAGAGGGTATTAAATAGCACTAAAGTAATTAGGACAGGATCATAATATTACTAGATAGTTGCTTAAAAACTATTAGATTATTACTAAAAGACGAGCTAGGTCGCCTTAGGTAAGAAAGACTTTAAGATATACTAGAAATGGAAATTTAAGCTGTAATAGAGGATAAAGTATGTAAAGAGATACTAGGCCTATTTCATAGGCCAGAAATGTAAGATTAAGGTCAAAGCTTATACCAAAAGTAAAGTTCTTTTAGCCTAGAATCAAGAACTTCTCTCCACTTGCTTCAAGGTTAATCACTAAAAGCGATAATATACAGTCAAAGGAAGCTTTATTAGGCTAAAAGCTAGTACAAACTGTAAAATCCTTTTTAAGCAAACTACAATGCTAAAAATAACAGAAATTAATTCAAATACAAAGCTGCTTTAGAGGCTACAATGACAGACTTAAATTTAATCAAATCAACAGTATCAAATAAAAGTATAATTTCAGCTGAAGTGAACTAAGATACCAGGCAGCTTTGAAGATACAAAAGGCATTTATAATTTACAATCACAAAAGACTTCTAGATAAAATTTGCAGGAATATGCGAAACATTAAAAGACTAAATCATTAACACATATTTTATAACCTAATCATTTCTTTTACCTTCAGCAAAATGACTTAACATTGCCGTTGTATCAACTGTTCTTTAAGATGAGTTTTCAGCGGATATCAAATGCTCTGCTATTTTAGTCTTAAAGATCTGTAATCCCATAATACTTTCTTCAATTGTTCCCTATGTTATAAGTCTATAAACGTTTAAAACATTTTTCTAGCCAATTCTATGAGCCCTGTCCATTGCTTAAAGGTCTTTTATAGGGTTTCAGTTCTGATCAATGAAAATCACTATATCCGCCCCTGTTAGGTTTAGCCCAAGGCCTCCTACATCCGTGGTGAGTAAAAGTACTCTTATATTCAAATCAGTGTTGAAAGTATCAGCTATTTAGAATCTCTGATTAGCTTAAATATTCCCATCTAGTTTGAGATATTACATATCAGGGAAATGCTAAGCAAATAGTTCATTTTGGACTATTTATAACATTCCCTTCATCTAAGAGAAAATCAGGGCTTTGTGCATAGGATTAGGCCCTGCTATTTGATTCACTTTTAGCAACTCCTTTAGAGCTAGTAGTTTTGGACTGTTTTGAATTGTTCTGGGAATTGCTTTCATGTATAGACTTGGATGATTGCATATTTTTCGTTGAATTGTAAGTTTTTCAAGACCTTGAAAGTCTTACTCAGTGTCATACAGCATTTCTAGTTACAATTAAGTCGGATGGCATAAATAATCCTATATTATCTTAGGAGGCAAGTCCTATAAAACCTCTGATTTTAATCTTCTAAGAATAAAGGGAAGAACTCTCTTATGCAGTTAATCTAATCTCTGTACTGCTTTTTCCTAGTCTTTGAATCTTATGTTTCCTCTGTCTTATTCTTTTGATTTTAGAGCTCTTTTATAAGTTGAATTGAATTGTTTCGAGTCTCCTAGAAATCCAGGCATTAAGAAGTTAAAAAAGGCCCATAGCTCCGTTACGTCATTTTGGATTGGGGTTCCGGTTAATATGAGCTTATGCTTTCCTATAAGCTAAGAAACTGACTAGTAAATAATAGTCTTGCTGTTTTTTATCAGATGGCCTTCGTCCAGTACAATATAAATATATTTGTACATAAGCAGGTCTTACACTCTTCTTTTTAGAGAATTGTAGTTAACTACTATTATATCAACATTTTCTCTGTCGTTAAATCCACCAATTGAGATATCATCTTAAAAGTACTTATTACTTTCATTAATTCAGTGATTTAACAGAGTAGTTGGAGATATTATTATACTTTTTTACTACGGGGATTGTTAGTGGGCTTTTCTCATAGCACATAATGTTTGAATAGTCTTTCCTAGCCCCATATCATCGCATAGCATTCCACTTAGATTGAATTATTGCAGAAATAAAAGCCATTAAATGCCATCCTTCTAGTATTGTCTTAATTCTATATCCTTTAAATTGAATTCCATGTCATATTACTAAAGCTTGAAGTCTCCTCTTAATTATCCAAGAAACTATTAGCCTTTCTGTTTAAATCACTCAAGATCTCCTAGTGACTCTTGATTATTATCTATCATTATACAGTTTAAACATGCTCCTATTGCCTTAAAGAATATATTTTATTGTATTAAGTTAGATTATTTAAGTAGAGGCACAATAAAACATATTCCATATTTAATGCAATTTACACTTTTCAGAAAAATATCTAATTAAAAGTTACCTTTGAGTAAGTGTGTTATATTTAGCACTGATTAAGACTCAGAAATATTATCTAGTTTACTCAAAGCATCGAATATAAAGTGACTCATAGCATTTTCTTATATTGTTATTAATTAGAAAATACAGTCTTTTAAGATTTTAGAGTACTGGGATTAAAAGACAGTGTATAGCTTGTGATAGACTTCAATTAAGTATTAGTTTATATTAGGATGTACCTTTTATAGCAGCTCTTGTAAAAACTCCAAATGATTTATTATTTCGTCTGATTTTAAGAAATGAAAAACTTAAAATAAATCAAACATTTCAATACCAATTCTCTTTTATATTTGGTAAATTAAAGGTTATTTTCTATGTTAAAGCATATTTTCTATAAATTTATTGATATAAGGCTTGTCTCTGTGTAGATAAGCAAGTACTGCAGATTATTTTGCGACTTTATTAATAATCCATTTAACTTACTCAAATCCGAAATTAGTTACTAAAGATTGCATTATGGGAGTGAATCTATACTAATCTTAAAATTGTAATAATTTTATGAATCTACAACTAGAAATAGCTTTTACCCTTGCAATCTATTTAGACTTTTATTAAGCTTATAATGAATGCATGTTTTTAAACTCTTCATTATCCCATAAAATCGTATTTTCATTTATGTTTTGAATAACTTAATAAATCTAATCTTTATCATGTTATAATTCTGCCCATACTAAGTACTGAAATACAGTTTGAGTCTTAAATTAGTCAGTTTAACAGAGTTTTATAATATCTATAAGATTTTTGAATCTTTTAAATTACTTCATTTCTAAATACTTTTAACTATGCAAATCTTCATCACTTTAAGCATCAACAAAACTATAAGCTCCTTCAAAGTTTGATTCACTGCTAAAGTTGAGCATCCAATCAATAAAAACAGGTTCTTTTAGGGAAATAAACTTGATTAAATTAGTTAAATTATTGTTTATAAGGTTTTGGAATTGCTAATGCTTCATACTTATTTGAACTATTTACAATAACTGTTTGTTAATTTCTTTATTCATTTCAATAATCGTTGATTGAATAATCAGTATGCTTAAATTATGATCAAAACAGTTTTCTATATAAACCTTTACAACGTTGAATAAGGAGGATCTTACTGCAATTAGCTTGTGAAAGAATAAAGGATAAAATATTTCTACCTATAAGTTCTGGTTTTACTAGCAAAGCTTTTCTAACACTTTTATTCCGAATACAATGACAGACGATATATCATCAGAATCCCTTAATAGCTCCATGATTTTATCAGTTAAGTGCTAATTAGGCTTTAAATCAATGTAAGAAAGTAGCCAAAGAGCCTCTGCTACTTCATCTTCGGTTTTATCTAAACAATAAATAGCAGCTTTAATAACACTTTTAGATGTAGCACCTAAGTATCTTAATCCCATTAAAGAACCAATAGAGTTTTCATAGTTTTTTGCCATATTACACAAAGTCTAAACAATTTTACCTATAGGCAACTAGTGCTTTGACTGCTTTAGTATTTTACAGCAAATAAGCCTCAGAGGGTAATCGGGAAGATCCCCTGAGTAGTCCGCTACTTGATCCGTTATTAGATAGTAAATCACTTTGAAGCTTAGTTGTTATATACAAAACTCGCATAATTTCCCAAATTTAATCATCCAATAAGCAATATAAAAATTATTTAAAACTTACTCTCAATCTTATCCTGTTTCTGTATTTTGTAATATCTAATTTACAAGTCAATCAGTCAAATTTAACTCAGCTTTTACTTTTTTATTATTAATCTCAGGATTCTGTATAAATTTAATAAAGTAGTCATAGGATCAACACTCGTCTTGTATTTAATTGCTCTAACTGCACTAACACTTTTAACTAATCTACTAAACTGCTTGCTTTATTGCTAAGATAAAATTAAACTATTTTGGATATGTTTGAATTTAATTATATAACTACTTAATACAGAAATCAGGCAATTCTTTAGAAATTTCTCCGATTTAAAAGGCTGCAAGAGTTATAAAATCTTATTATTTAGCTGTTTACATAATTTCAATCAGGCGATTAACTCTGGCTTCCATTTTAACAATACTAACTAATATTAGAGATCTCATTAGTCTTTTCCTTGCTTCTACAGTCCGAAAAGCAAAGTAGTCAATTTCAAACTCGCTTAACTTGTAGTTTTATTAGGGTTCTTCCAGATTAAATCGCTAATTTCTATCCAGAATCAATTAATATAGGTTTGTTTACTTTTATCAATGTGCCAAACTTACTAGAAAGATCACTTAAATAAAATCCATCTGCCTTTATCTGGATTTATGCGTGATTTCTGCTTACTGTTATATCAGATAGTCTTATATCTTAATCTTGACCTCTTCCAATTTTCACTACCTTTTACTAGGATGTTATTTTTATTATATGAAATCTGTTATATGCCGAAGTTTGTTTATCGATTTCTTGTAGCATTATGAAATTACCCTAAGGACGTTCAAACCCAATTAGCATCTGATTCTGCCCTCGTACTTTTATACTGTTCTTGAATTTCTATAAACATATTTCACACTTAACCACTTAATTCTGGTAAATTATGCTGTTTCTTTGCCGGTTAGATGTATATTTACTGTATATTCAATGTCTTAAACAGTCTAAATGAATATATGACAAGGATCCTTTGCACTAGCACGGCGTAATAAGCGGATTTTGATTGGTTTATTCATCTGATAAACAAATTCTGCAACATGCTTATGACTTTTCACCTTAGCTGTCATCTTCTTTCTATGTATTATCATTTAGGTGAAAAATCTATTAAAGACCTCCGTGCTACAGTTTGCTAGATCTTACTATCTCACATTCCTCATCCTCTTTAGTAGTAGACATATCGCAAACTTTCATTAAAATTCTTCCAATTTTGAACTTATCCCCAATAGAAAGTTTATAAATTGAGCCTTTTCTCCCTTTTTAACTCTTTTAAATAGTATATCAAATTGGATCACACTCTTACGCGTTTCTTTAAAGCATATAACCTTACTCATCTACTGAGATGCTTGCAAGGGTTGATTGCGTAAGACTATACTGTGACATTAGCCCCTCTTATACAAACACTGTGTTATCTTCTCTCATTATCTTTCCGGAATTTTAAACTGTAATATTCAGTTTCTAACACTCCTAATTCTCATAATCAAAGAGATTATAGGAATCCCTATTCCAGGTTTTTGTTTTTATAATAAGTTTCCAGTTTTACTAGAACATTTTTACTAAAACTAAATGACTAATAAAAGGAATACAGCAGCTGCAATGTATCTAGCCGTGTCATCTTCGTAATCCCTTACATAAGCGTCAGTAGTGAATCCTAATGCCTTCACACTCCCCACCGCGTCTCTATAGTACTCTCTTGTATTGCTTGCGGAGACAAAGGCCCAATACTCCGTGTTCTCCTCTAATTAAATCATTGTGAACTGAGCTGGCTGTCCTTGTATATAGCTGCTCTGTGTTGAGTGGCAAGGAACATTGTAGCTGTTGACTCCCCACATAACTTACTATGCAGTGGGAGTAGGAGGTATTTTATTATCTTCTTCTTTTTCCAAACATAAGTAAATCCAGCCAGTTCCCTGTAGTTGGATATCGTCAATAACAGCGCTGTTGAAGCCAGCGTATATCAAGCGAGGCTCGGATACAAATTCAGGGCTGGTGGCGATAATCTCGTAGCCTTGGATTTAGTAAGTTTCATCAATGAGACTCACTGCAGATTTTAAAGCAGCTCTTTGCTCATTTAGCCTGGAAATGAATTAAAGAGGGGTAAAGGTAGAGTGGCTGGTCACATCAGGAATCATTAGGAAGTCTTGGAAGGCCACTTGCTGTAGTCCTCTGTATGCTGATGTTGTGAATAAAGGACTGTCTGGATCTCGCAGGTTGTTTGTTTAAGATATGTCCCTGTAGGTTTCGTATGTAAAGTCCCGTCTAACTTGTATTAAATCTTCGTTAACTTTTAGTATGTTTGATATAGCAGTTCTAGTTATTCTTAAAACATCCTCGTTTAGTACATTGGAAAGGTATTTTAGTCTGAAAACAGCGGTTTCATTTCTGTTTCTTGTATAGAATGTTTTTTAGAGAGTTCCTGGGGATAGCCCACTTGGGTCAACTGAGTATATGTAAACAGTGTATTGAGTTTGGGCAGTAAGCCCAGTTACTTCCCACTGGTACAAATACTCACCAATTTAACCTTCACTGTACTCATAAGCTAGTCCCATTTTAGCCTGTTCTCTCATTTGGCTTTGCTCGTCTAATTAAAACTTTTAAAACTCCTCAGTTGTTGGAGTTTCAGTGCCAAATAGAGCCACTGCATAGTATATATCAACTCTTTCTGATGAGTAGCATCTAAATACTACTGAGGTTCTTTCTATTAGATAAGTACTGAGTAGTTTTATTTAAGGAACAGTTGTGTCTTTGATTCCAATTTAGAATGAGAACTCCTATTGGTTGAATACATAAGAATCAGCATCTTCTCCTTCCTTGTAAAAGTAAATTTGACCGTCGTATCCAATACTGTGCTCATCTACTAACAATCTGACATACTTTTCAGTATCTTATGGTCCAAACACTAGTTAATAGGGTCTAATTTCCATAAGACTTGGCTCATCTCCAATCTGCATTGTATTAAGTATGAGTTGGGTTGCTGGTGGTGAGCTTAGTGTTACTACAATAGGCAAAGAGTTTCCCCCTTGTATAACAGGTGTGTCAAAACTTATATCAATTTGATTTAGTAAGCCTTCTTGTACTATGACTTTAGAGATTTAAATTGGTGCAAACTACTCTCCTTCCCAATCCCCAGAAGCAGTCCATTCTAGTTCGTACTCACCTGCTTCTACACGTTAGTCACATGAAAGAATAAAACTATTTATATACTCCCCTACGTTTATCTTTATAGGACTAGGGTCAGTAGTTAGTCCTAGGGGCAAATTAGCTGTTATTTCTAGGTTATAAGCAGAATCATCCTCTAAAATAACGTAAATTTCATCAGATCTGGTTCCTTTATTGATAATGATATCCTGATTAAAGTTAATATCAATTTTACTATCAGTCTCCTCATACGAAAGGCTTTGAATAACGTTTAGGTTTGATAACGTCTTTGCTAGTATTGTCTTAGTGCCTGCATCATATATCATAAATTCTATATAAAAAGTGTTTCCCTCCTCACTAGGGTTTTTAATACCGTTTACATCTACAGTGAAACTAGTCACTAATGTAGTATCGACAGTTGAGGAGAATGCATTGATTTCTATTCTATTAGTTTTAACAGTGCATGAGTCTGACTCAGTTTCGCTCAATACATCAGAGTCGCATGTCAGTGAGTCTTTGACTCTATCAAGGTCATAGTTGGTAGGAAATTGCAGTATAATTCTATCATCAGTTTCAGAAGCAAAGGTAGCAGCGGCCCATCTGGCAGTTAAGGTCATATTTGATTAAAACAACGTGAAAATGTTTGTCGAAGTCCCTGCAGTTAGCTCCATATAAGCTGGATACCCATTAAACTGGCTGCTGTCGTCCAATTCCCCGTAGTCAATAATCGTCCTTTCATTCTTCGTAAATATAATAAAATTTGACAGCCCGTATCCGTTATTAGGATTGTAGACATACCGTACCTCTAATGTAAGTCTTTCTTTGTCATCAACAGTATCTGGAGCATAATCCTTTGATCCTTTGACAGTCAAAGTCCTGCCTTCAGCCTCGCATTCAACTATTCCTCCCAGTTTCTCGGCTTCACACTCTAATAAATAGCTCAAACCTCGTGGAATTGAATCAGGGAACACTATGTTGACAGTGTCGCTGGTAGTTACAGCTGATTTCAGATTAACTTCGAATGTATAAGTGGCTAGTTCTGCCTGGGTCCTAGGCGTTATAGTTAGAAAATCAGAGTTGATGATATTAGGCATTAGACTTGTAGTAAATGTACGGTTTGTCTCCTCTTCCGGACTTTATTGGTAAACAACATCAGAGTAGCTAATATTAAGGGTAACAGCTCCTGAAGTAATTCCAGCTGAGAAATTTGTGATATTTTGTATTTCTATAGTTATAGAGTCAAATACCTCGTTGTAGTCCTCAGCAGTTTGAATATAAATGTAACTTCCTGATCCAGTGCAGCTTTAGTAGAGTTACAGACCTCCTGATAGCCTGCATGACTGAGTGCCTGATAATCCAGAGTACTCTCCAGGGGGAAGCATTACTGTGATTACTGAGTTGATGGGTATTATGTACTCTGGTAAAAAGTCTATAAACAAATTTGCTTCATAGCCTCCGTTATCCGGGTTAGCATAGAAGCTATTGTGAATTAAAGTACCAACAACGGCTCTTCTATCAAAATTCTTACCAGGAATCGAGTAATTAAAGTTGATTACATAATCGCTACTAGAGAAAGTCTCTACTGTAAAGAAAGTGGTTTCTACTATATCTGGAGGATTCAATACATGGTAGATTCTCAGTATGATTTAAGTGCCTGCGGTATAGGTAACGTAGTTACTTACGGTTACTGTGTTACTGTCAAACACACATTGAATGCCACCTGTATTCGCTACTAGTCCTACATCTACATCGCATGTTAAGGACGGGGTGGTAGTCAGTACAAAATCATTCTCTGGGAAGGTGATAACTAAGTAAGTGTCTGCGGCGTGGTCATGCGTCATGCTTAGATTGACAGTGTAAGTAACATCAACAGCATTGGCTAGACTACTTCCCTCAACTATACTGGCACTTATTTCTCCTCCTTATATATCTCTGAATTTTTCATACACTACATACTCAGCTTCCCTGTTACTTGCATAAGGAATCATCCACATTTAGTCAATTTCACGCATGTCTGAGGGATTAGTGATTCCTGGGATTTGTATAGTATATTCTCTATGATTAGTAAATGCAAGGCCAGTTAGGATTATCCAGTTATTCTAAGGATACTTAGTACATGTTAGGCCGACAGGGGTAAGATAGTCTACTTTGCAGCTATCGCTAAGATTGGCAGTATTAAACGTGAATTAAGTTGGGAATTTTATAACGATTATATCACCAGCTACTATAGCATATTCCGGCCAGTACAAAAATGTTATTGTTCCTGTTTTGCTTATTTCCTAATCGGATAATTGAAGAACATTAGAATCATCTCCCCCGTATATCAAGGAAGGACTTCGGCCGTTATAAATAGGTAAAGTAGTGGTGTTGTCGTCATACCATTCCTGATTTGTAGGATAAGAGTAAGTGCCTTGCATAAAAGTAGGTTGTTGCTGACCTTGTATATAATAAATTACACTCATAGAAATATTTACTCCTAAATTGATTAGATTTCCAGTCTGTAAATTTTCTATATCTAAAATCTGGAAAATGTAGCTATTACCATTAGTCAACTCTCCATAATTAGAAATCACAACATTTACGTTGTTTCCTACAGACGCCGCAGGCGTAATAGTGCATTCTATGTTATATCCTGATTGTAAACTAGCAGAGATTGTTCCTCCTTAACACGGCAGTTTACTTCCAGATGACAGCCCAGTTCCTAGATCCACTTTAAACAGCAACTCACCTTAAGTATTCTCAGTTGGGAATGAAATAACTAAGTTAGAGTAAGGCTTGGCTATGTTGGCAGTTCCTGAGTAAACAGAGCCCTGGTTGATCGTAGTGCTCGGGTTAAGTGCTACCTCATATAAAGTTTTTACATTTACATCGGTAACAAAGTGACTCACTGTAAATGCAGTTGGGGATAGAGGGTTGACTGTCCAAGTGCCTATTGCAAAATCTTAATTGTTGAAATTTATGTATATTGGATAAGCCCCTGGTCTGTTGCTTGCGGAGTTGGTTATAGTGTTTCCTGTGACAACAAAGGTGCTGGTTCCTGTATTGGGAACAGCTGCACTTAAACTGACCTATAGCTTTCGTGTACCGATTAGAGTGACTGTTGGACTGAATGTATTAGGAGTCGGATCAGTGTGGGTACAGGCGAATGGAGCAGTCAGTGTGAAGTTCTCAGGTAATGTTATTACTATTGTATTGGATATTACTAGAGCAGTTGTAGGCTTATATTCTATTGTTAGTGAATTAGTTCCTTATTCAAAAGTGAAGGTTAAGGGTTCAGCATATGTCGTATATGAAATACCGGTCAACGATCCAGAATCAACACTGTTACTTCCTGCACTATCATAGTAAGTTGTCACTGTAAAATCAGCAGTTGTGGCGGATATTTGCACTACTCCTGTAAATTTGACGCTTATAGCTCCAGCTGCTTGTGCTAGATACTTACTTATATTTAAATTCTAGCCACTAACATTACATTACACCATGTCAGTGTAAGTATCTTACAAATTAGTCAAGCCTGATAAAACTTAGCATGTATTGGCAGTAGGTACTATATTAGCAGGTACTTGTACAGTTATAACAGAGTTGTTTTATAATGCTGAAACTGTAGTAAATGAAAACGTAAAATCATATCCTTATGCTTTACTTGTAAATGAATTTGAATGGGTATTATCCCCGCAAGTCGCTGCATTATTACTAGGACATATGCTAAACTAGGTAATAGCATGTGGGGTTAAAGTAGGCCCAGCCACGGCTAGTTTCCTAGTTAGTATATTGTTAACACTGTTTTATAGGAAGATTATATCAAAGCTACCAACGTTTGCTACATAAGGAGGATTGGTGATACTGCTGAAGGTAATTGAGCCAACAAAATTAGCAGCTAATTATTATCCTAAAGTAATTGATACCCAGTTATCCTCCTCTAGAATACAGTCAACTGATCCAATTTAAGCAGAAGTACAGGGAGCATGGCTTTGTAGAGTTAAAATTGTAGGAAATCGTATATAAAATCTAGCATTGGAAGGAATTGCTGTAGGTGTTGTAAAGCTAACTGCATAACTTCCAGTCTGAGATGGCTTACAATTAGTCGCACATACTGCAGTCGTACTGGTGAGCTCATCAAAGGAAGGATAAAACCCTATTTGCCAAAAGTGGTCATTATAATCAAGTAAATTGACACCCAGCCAGGTTTCCAGTCTGAACATACCAGTTGCTCCTGTATGACTGGGGTTTAGTACATTTTTGACAGTAACCACGTTTGTATTGTCCACCGGGGCATTTGAGGTCTCCCCGACTTATATAGTAATCGTCTTATCTGTGACTGAGCAGGTAAAAGAGTTGCCGAACTCATCTTCAGCCGCACAGACGTTCTACATTCCTAGGCCCACAACGTAGTCGAAGTCTGGAAAGTGGATCTTTAGCTCAGAGCCGGCTGGCATGTATGTCTCTATTTAGTATGAGATCGTCAAATCACTGTTGATGCCAATGTTGTTGTAAGTTGGAAGTAAGGGATACGAGGTCTTCGGAGTTAGTTTTCCTCCTAGCGTAACTGCTAAGATGGTTATCACAAGCGGTATTCGCATTTTTATTTATGGTAAATGTTAGGAAGGGTTTTAATGGGATTTGTGAAGTTTATTATTGAGTTATGATTACCTCGGTCTGTCCCTGTATGAGATTTGTGGAAACTCCGTCTATGCTTGCTTTGAATTGTGGTATGTGTAGTCGTCCATGTGTTTTGGGGGATAAGGTTAATTCTACCTTGTTTTGGTGTTGCTGTAGGTCGATTAAGTCCCAGCTGGCATTTGCTTTCATATTTATTGCTAGTTGAGTATTTAATGGAGAGGTGAAATTTACCTTATAATTGCTATTAGTTTATCCATTACCTTAGTGGATCATTTGGATTTATTAGACTTTTATGGTGTATTATCTTCTTAGGGTATTAGATTAGTTGAATTGTTAGATGTATTTATTATTGGACTATCATTTAGCCTGATAGGAAAAAGTTAGTTATATCTGCTCATCTATTCCCTGTAGCTAGTATATAAGCTTGAATTATTGGCCAGTTTAGAAGCTAATTTCATACTAATTCAAATCTGTGAAATCACATTACAGCTCAGAACTTAAAATTTTTATGTAATCATGAGACACATTAACTAATTTAAGCTATAAGTAGTAATTATCTTAGTATTTTCAAATCTTTTATGCTTGTATTAAGGGGTTAAATACATTAAAAGTAAAATCTTCAGTTATCTAATAAGGAATTTTTTAGTATTAAAAACTTAGCTATAGGGGCAAATTGTATACTTTAAAATTGTTTAATTAATTCTAGAGCTTACTTTGACTAATTTAATCAATCTGATTAAACAAATCATCATCATCTATAATTACATTAATGTACATATCCTTAAAATTATCTAAATCTTAAAGCTGAATATCTTAATCATTTATTCTAATTATCTCACGATTAGGAGATATTACTTCAATCTGGCCTATATGTAAATCTGTTTAATCAATTTTTAGTTATAATTTCTTTAAATCAAAGCATTAAGACTTAATTCGGATTATAAAATTATTCTAGTCATTAATAGGTATATATTGTTATGATATACATTCTAATTTAACAGCTTTGCTTGGATTAACTAATAAGCTATTTCTTCTGATTCTTGTAATCATTTGGAACTCCTTAATAAATATTCTTAATTATTTGATTTTAAATAAGCCTGAGTAATATGCTACTCCATTAAACTCTATTAGATTATTCCCTATGTTGATATCTTATTAAGAAAAGACTATTATCTCCTCATTATTCTAATTCTTCAGGATTAAAATAATTTAATCTATGTTCAAAATCTATTACTGTAATAAATTTATAAGATTAAGTTGTATTTTAATCTTTCTGTATTGATTAATCTGTTTCTTGTACTGAATATTATAAACTTTTAAAATCTTATCAGTATTTGCCAATTATTACTTTTCTATTGAATCAAAATTCTATAATTTTTATCAAATATCAGTATCTATATTCAGCCTTAATAATTACGGTATAATGGAATACACCTTTTAATGCTAATTCTAGGTCAAATAGCTTTAATACAACATTTATATTAATTCATAGCTTATAGTATTCCAATTCTCATATAACTTTATTATTTACTCAAAGTAATCAATGCAAATACTATACAAACCATTCTTATAGTAAATACTTCCAATTTCAAACATAGATCAGGCTTATAAGCGTTAAAATAGTAAATTTTGCATTCCACAAATATTCTATTTATTTAAATAGACTATAAAATGATCAAATTAGTCTAATTAACTATCCTAGTCATCATCAAGAATTAAGTCTTATTTAAATCTACTTTCAATTTAGGTTATTAATGAATTTCTTGGAGATCTGATACCTATTTCTTATTAATTTACTTAGGATTTAATTTAGTATAAGTTGTTTTAGTCAAATAAGCTTTTACAATCTTTAAGAATTGCATTGAACTCATGTTATCCTATTTTTATAGCTTTGCTTTTACAGATCATGATTAAGAAATATATAGTATCCTATGTTATATTTAATCAATTCTGTACTTTACAATTCTACAAATGCTTTATAATATAATCTTTTAACATAATAAGCAATTTAACTAAATGAATATCCGCTTCTATTCCTTCAAAGTTTTTATTGAAGTATTAAATGTTTTAAAATATCAGCTGTTTTATATATTAGGATGCTTGGGCTGGCTTATTCATCTTAAATAGCAGTTTTACTTTTTTTAACCCTAGAAATAATTTGAAATCTTAGTAGCTAATTTATTATTGCTTTAAATTATCCATAAATTTAATACTATCAATCTTCTGCCCTATTTCCTAGCTTCATTAGGTCATTTGAGGTAAGGACTCAATTTACACTTAATCAATTGTTTCCAGTATATCTAAAGCTAGGCTATACATCTCGATCATTTTGTAAATAGTTGCAATTCTATAAAGAATTATGATTTTTTCAGTTTAATCTATAAATTCTTATTCTGAGTATTATTAATAGTCTCTGATTCTTTCTTATATTGTCTCAATAACTTTAGATCCTATTTATCTAATAGCCTCGCTTCAGTATTCATTATCATCTGTCTCTTAATTAAAATCTAGAAATTTGTTTTACTATCTGCTGAATATACGAACACAGCGTTATATTTTAGCTTTACTTACTATATCCTTTACAACATTATCATATATTTTCCTATACAACTTTTAAGAGGAGTTGTCTAATTAATAAAGAGCTGGAATATATAAAATCAGTCATTCAATCTATTAAACTTGCATTAAATCTACTCATGCTCTTAGCTTTTATCTAACAATGTCTCTGTAGGATTTCAAATTAGAGCAGTGTAAAATAAATACTGATAGGTAAGGTTTTAGATAATTGTTCTGCCTTTCTAATTCTCAATATGCTTGTATTGGATTGATATAATGAAGACGTATGTTTGGAGCTGTTCTTTATTCCCCTTTTAAATCTATCAGAGGGAAATTTTTCAGTCTTATTTTAGCCTTCATTTTGTGCTTTATAAGTTTCCAAATATTATTCTCATCATAATATACTACGGGTAATCCCTTAAATTCCATCTTAAAATTTTAGTATTAAGAATATTAAAAGAAAGGTTATATACTGCTCATTAGGAGAATAAGCGTGTAGTATTGAAGTATCCTTTTTACATTAGTTAGAAAATTATTAGTTATTAAACAGGCCTTTATACATCTCTTCCATATTAGCTTTTGCTGTTGTGTATTTTTGTTATTGGATTTCCATTTCTTATCGTTTTTGCATAATAGCTTAAATGGATTCTAGATGTTACTAAGATATCTCATTAACAATGTTTGTAATGTCACTTTAAAATTATTCATTAAGTTATCCCTGATTCTCCAAGTATTGAATATAAAGCTAATTTATCTAATCAAATAGTTCTACAAACTCTTAGTATTCTATACAGTTTGGCTAACTCATATCTTATGATCCCTCCATATTTAGTAAAGTATTATAATGTTGTCAAATACAGAAAAGCCTTAGTAAATTGATAATTACAAGCAAATATTAATGATGTCATTAATATTTTAATACAGACTGTATAATATACTTAATTTACCCAGGTATATTTGGATCCTATCTATATACAAGATAAGGTAATTCTTTGAGGTAAGCTAGAAAGTAAATCGGTAATTGCAATAGTTGATTTTAAGGTAAATAGAATGTAACAATTTGCAATCTAGTTAAATTTTCCAATGACAGAGCTCAGATTTTAACTAATAAATGTTGGAACACACAATTTAGTTTCCGAAAAAGTACTCAAGCTTATTATGATGGGAATCCAATAATTTAAGATCAAAATAGAAATTACAATTGGTTCAATTAAGATTCTACTTATCAAGATCTAAATAATCGTAAAATCTTTATCAATGGATGTTTAATAAGATCTTACTGGATAAATAAATATGAATCATATAGATTACTATTCAAGATTTGATAACCATTTGGAGGATATGCTTAAAATTGACTAGATTTTTGCCTAGGGAAATCAAAACATTTTTTACTCAGGCAACTTAACGGAGAGGGAGAATTATGTGATTTTGACGAAGAAGATGCTTATACTATCGGGAATTAGTTCGGTAATTGATTTCATCATTGAAATGCCTAAATTTATGATTGGTTGCTGTTTAATTCTCTACTTTAAACAATCTAAAATTACTATTATAACTATCTACATTTTATCAACTTATTCCCCTATACTGATATAGATGAAATAATATTGATATAATCATAATAAATTCAAATTATAACTTAAAAGTTTTACTAGTGTATTGAAATATACCAGAATGATAAATTAAGTCTGGAAAACAAAATGAATGACATAAATGGCAGATTTCAACTAACATCAATGGAATATCTAAGGATTTAGAGAATAATGTAAGTGAGATACAGAATAAGTAGAGTTGAAGAGAAAGCTATGCTTGAAGAATGTGTAAATGTAGAACTATAGTTGAAAATAAGACACCTATGCATTGAACAGTCAGGTTCTTATATTAATAAATGCAGTTAACCTTTGCATGCGTAAAGAATTTGCTGAATCTACCCTAAGGGGCAAATAGTTTAAAACAAACTTGGAGAGTTAACAAGTATAAGACTAGAGTTATTGATAAGTCAACGAGTCGTTTTAATAGGTGCTTAGGAAAATTTAATTGTAGAGGGCTTTACAAGTAGATCAATACATAAATGTCAAATGTAGTTCTCTTAGAAGCCCTGAAATATGGATATTTGATAAATTAAAAATACATTTAAATTTAATGCATAGGATGAGTTTTAGTAAAAAAGACTGTTAGATTTTGTCAATTAATTAAATACATGTAATTATGATATTTAGAATGCTAGGAAAGATTGGATACAATTTAGTAATCAGAAATAGACGAAAAGCTACAATTGACATTTTCACCGATTTAAAGTAATAAAATTTAGTATATTGTATAAATTAGATTATAATAAACCGTAACTTGATTTCATGATGCTTTAAGGATGGGAATTGTATTTGAAGTTGTTGAAGGAGATATTTATGGCAAAGCACTAGAGATTGCTAAGTTAATTGCTTAGTATGATAAGTAAAGGGTATTGGAAATCAGAGAATTGATTAGATAAGGGTTAGAGGTAGGATCAATAGTTGGAGAAAGATCAGCAATGGCTTTAGCAGGTAAAAAGATTATTAGTAAGAAATTCATAAAGTTAGTTTATTCGTTCAAGCTATTTTTATCCT
>CAKKTI010000046.1:0-69655 GCA_920105805.1 Condylostoma magnum
ATAGCTATGGAGAGATCTCATGGTAGCTTTAATTGATTGAGACTGATCCAGTAATATAGGCAAAGAAGGTATTTGAGTGGTTAATGAAAGCACATTAAAAGAATAATTATAGAGGAATTTCAAAAGCAGGGGAATACATCAGATATTTAACAAGGTAGCTAGAATTACAGAGAAAAAGATTCAACTAACCAAAGAAATGAATAAAATCAGGAATTATAGGAAGACATTATGATTCGGTATTATCAGTAGCTATTTCAAAGGATAATTCATTTGTAATATCTGGTGATAAGACTATTATGCTTTGGAACTTATAAGATGCATCCTACAACAAATTAATAGGAAGACATAATAATATGGTATAATCAGTAGCTATTTCAAAGGATAATTCATTTGTAGTATCTGGATCTGATACTATTATGCTTTGAAACTTATAAGATGCATCCTAAAACAAATTAATAGGAAGACATTATGATTCGGTATTATCAGTAGCTATTTCAAAGGATAATTCATTTGTAGTATCTGGATCTGATACTATTATGCTTTGGAACTTATAAGATGCATCCTAAAACAAATTAATAGGAAGACATGATAATATGGTATTATCAGTAGCTATTTCAAAGGATAATTCATTTGTAGTATCTGGATCATGGGATAAAACTATTATGCTTTGGAACTTATAAGATGCATCATAAAACAAATTAATAGGAAGACATGATAAATCGGTAAAATCAGTAGCTATTTCAAAGGATAATTCATTTGTAGTATCTGGTGATAAGACTATTATGCTTTGGAACTTATAAGATGCATCCTAAAACAAATTAATAGGAAGACATAATAATATGATATAATCAGTAGCTATTTCAAAGGATAATTCATTTGTAGTATCTGGATCATGGGATGAGACTATTATGCTTTGGAACTTATAAGATGCATCCTAAAACAAATTAATAGGAAGACATGATAATTCGGTAAAATCAGTAGCTATTTCAAAGGATAATTCATTTATAGTATCTGGATCTGGTAATTTATTTGGTGATCAAGGCAATTATGAAGTAGCTTTATGGATTTTATAGCTTATTAATCTTAGATTTCCTTAATTTATATTAATAATATCCTTTAAAGAGTTGTATTCTTTATTTACAATAGATTAAAAGCAATGATTTCCTATTTTTAATTGATTATATATCGAAGGCGTATAATAAAAAAATATAAAGAAAAAATTCAAAATATGATTGTTGTCTAATTTTTTGAAACTAGGGAGGTTAGTTTTTCTAAAATTTTTATAAGTTAAGAAGACATGGAGACGGTAAATTATGAAAATTTAGTAGATACAGCAGATATAGTAGATTTAGAAATTTAGAAGATATAGTAGATACGGAAGATAAATAATATTAAGAAAACAACAACTAATTATAAGGATCAACTTTCTATAATGCATTTATTTATATACAGAACAAAATTAAAACATTAGTTATTATTTATATTACTTTTTACAAACATACCTGAAAAATCAATTCGATTTCCAACTTTTAATATATTATGCTATTAATGGGGAAAGATATCAGTAAAATCATACTTGCTTTTAGAGTTTTAATCTGGAAATAGAAGATAGCTATGAATTTTAATTTTTAGCAAATGCAATTATATAATTATCTACCTATGGTGAATAAAAAATCCTTTTAATCAGAAGATAATAAGGAGAAATAAGAAGATATTGTATATATACTGGCGAGAAAGATAATAATCATCTAATAAGAGAGGAGTAGTTTTCTATAATATATTTATTTATTAAGGTTTAATAATAATTTAAAATAAATTGCAAAATTATGTAATTAAACTTTTAAAAATAATAAATAAGCTTGATAATTAATACTCCGTCCCCAAATTATCTAAAATGTAAATAAGCATCATCAACTTAAAATTGTTATTAATATGCCTATATTTCGATAATTACAATAGCTGAAAATGTCCTCCAATATTTTTCCCTTTTCAACTAAAAGTGACGCATTCTTCCCTTTTTATGCTTCTAACTAATTATATAAAAAAGGATATATAACCAGTCGTCAATGCTCTGATCTAAGGGGCTAACTTCATTCTAGTCTGTAACTTGTTCAAAAATAAGAGAGGATGACCAGGTGAGGAAGAAAAGGGTAAAAAGACACAATATGTATCTTTTCCATACAAAGGATTAAAAAGTTTGTAAAATTTGATATTTTCTTATAAGTACCTTTTATGTGTTACATAAATAAGATACTAAGTTTTTGTGATAAAATTGGAAGATGAAAATAACTCGTCTAAACGACAGAAAAAGTTATTAATGAGTAAAACGATTGCTAAATTGCAGTTTTCATATATCAATCTCTACATTTACATTAATTGAGTATTGTAGTAAATCTAGACTGTTAATAGGATGCATTAAGAAATATGACTTAAAGGAATATATTCAAACAAGGTCAAAACACGACAAAAAGTCTATTTTTCTAGATGACTACAGTTATACTATAATTTATTACACTAAAAATGGAATTCAGAGATATTTAAGCCTAGGCTACTTAACTTCACTCACACTTCCCAAAACTAAGTCCATCTGATGCCTTTATAGCAGGTATAGGCTGCTACACTTCCGGAATTAATGCACAGTTAATCTTCCGACTAATAAACAAGCTCAATGAATACTTAGATGTTAACTTAATCAGCCAATATCAGAAAAACTAGATCCTTGAATAAATATGTAGTGGTAAACTAGGAGTGGCAAAAAGACTACTAGAAGATATAGTAAAAGATGCCTAGCTTAATTTCTAAGACTTACAACAGTCAGCTGTTAATATAGTTAACAATGTAAACCAAAAACAATTATAAGAGCAGTAGGAGAATGCAAGAAGGTAAAACGAGTTAAAAAGGCTTGAATAGGAAAAAGCCTCATAAGAATTGGCCTTAAAGCTATAAATGGAGGAATAACAACTTCTAATAAAGCAACAACACAACCCTGCTCCTGTTTAAAACCGTGTAATTTGCTCTCTTTGTAATAAAGTTGTTCCCGAGCATGAGTATTTACCATTAGAGTATTGCGGAGATATCATGCACAAGCACTGTGTGAGAAAGCATTTAGTAAGATGTATTTAATATAAGCTTTACCCGCTGAAATGTCCTAATGCAAATTGCTAATCAGATATAGCAGATTTAGATTTATAGGAAAGATTGAATGCTAATCTTTTAAACTAATACTACAAAGAATAGAACAAACCGATACAGCCTCCTGTACAGCAGTACAGAAATGCTAGAAACTATCGTATACAATGTCCTAAGCAGTACTGTGATAGGTGGTTAACCCCTAATAAAAGCCCTAATACTGCCTACTGCCCCTCATGCTATTAAAACTTCTGTGTGAATTGCGGACATGAATAACATACTGGAGCTTCTTGTAAACAAAACCGCAAAAACTATAACTAGATGAACAACACAATGAAACTGGCATAAAGAGCATGTTGCTGCTAATGTGGAGTGTGGAACAAAAAGAAGAGGAACAGCAAATCTATAACGTGTTCTAATTGTAATGTTAACTTCTGTAGCTTGTGCAAGACCGAGTTATATAATTGTTATTGTTAGGTAAAATTTTACTAGTTTATTTAATCCTCTGATGAAGAATCACTGTCATTTCCTCCCTTTTTGCTTGACGAATCTGAGGAGGAAAATTTAAGTTTAAAGGATTTTAAGGGTGTTGGTTTCAATAAGGTAGATGGATCTGGCATATGGAGAACGGTTAGCATTGAAGTTAGCTGCTTCTTTATTCTGGGAGGGGAAAAGTCTGAGTTGTTAGCCTATATTTCCTCTGAGCTACTGCTATTAGAACTGGATTGTTTCTATGCTTTACTGTTATGACTACTTTTAGACTGTTAAGAGTCGTTGTTTCTCTCATCATTTGTTATTTAAAGGTCAATTTGGGCTAAATCAGGATTTTATTCTTCTAAATCAACTTCAATTTAAGTCTCGTGTATTTATTCTTTTGTAACTCCTCTTTTCTTACTTTTTTTCTCCTTATGTTTCTTAGTTACTTTTCTTTGCTTAGTTTCCTCTATTTGCAAAAGTGATTAATCCTAACTTTTATGCTCCACTAGCATTCATGTATTTTAGTTCAATCCATTGTTTCTATCTCTAAATATACTAAGCTCTTATTAATGCTGGCCCTAAATATCCACCTCCTTCACTTCTTTGCTAATCATATCAACACAGTATAGTTTTGTATTAGTCAAAATCATCCCAAATCTTCCAATTATTAATCCAGGATAAAAGGGTATAGGATGATGCGTTAGCTCATATACCTTTCCAAACCCTTACTATATGACACAGCTGTAAATAGTCTTATTCATTATCCTTTCTCCATTCTCATCAAAATATCATCCTCCAAATACAGCAATTGTCTAATTATCAATAGCCTAACACTGACACCCGACTAAATCAGTATTGAACTTCCAATTAAACCTCAAAACTTACTGATGAACTAAGTCAAAGCTGTATAAGTGATGATTAATTTTCCCATTTGGCTTTCTTCCTCCTATAAAGTAAATTCTGTTTTCAATGACAGTTGTGCCGGGCAAAATAAGCATTGCTGGGTGCAATTTAACCTTTTACTTTAAATGTACTGGATAATCATACAAAATTCTTCATATATAAGTAGTTACGTCTAAAATCATTATAGGTGCAGCCTTGCATATCTCCTCGTTCCCTTATCTTATATAGGTTATACCTCCACTATAAATAATCGAGTAATTCCATTTGTTAACATGCCCATACTAGACAACGACAGGTATTTTATTAAGCTTGATAATTCTCTATTTATCAACTTCTACTAAATAACTAGTTTAACTGCATTATTCAGTGCCTGAGGTAATTCCTCCAACTAAAATCATAGTATTAGTGTCAATGTATCCAAAGCCTCCTTCCTATGGTAAATTTTCGCTAAAGGAAATTGACTGAGTTGTCTCTATTTCTCCGTTTTTCACTTCAAGACATTGTTTTGACTAAGGGAAAAATATATAGAAAGAGGGGATCCTATTTGCCGCTATTTTCCCTTAGATAGTTGTAAATTGAGTGTTTTGAGATGGATTTTGTGCGTTTGATGCCTAGCAACAGCCCATTATTATTTTATAACTAACGGCTTAATGAGAAATAAGAGTAAATAAAGATAAAATCACTAAATTTTCCATAAGTACTCAATGGGAAGAATGGCGGTAAGAAGGCCCTTGAGTCAGATTAAGATAGGATAGAAGAACCAGAAAAACTGTAATGTTCATGAATATGTTTTAATGTGGAATAGACTAAATAAGTCTTAATAAAGTTGAATTACAGATTAGTCTTAGATTATGAGATTTGAAGAGAAGTTAGACTGGTAATAAAGTAGCCAGCTTTTAAATAAGCGGTAGAAGTTTAATCAAGTTAGAAAAAGAAAGAGAAAATCTAGATAATGACTTTCTATTAATGCTACGCAGGATAGTTAGATGATTCATAAAAGAGCTACTACACCTGTTTTTAAGAGGTATTAGATGCATAAGGTGTAAAATTTTAATAGGAGATCATAATAGAAGCTTCATAACATAGAGTTTTTAAAGGGTTATCAATTACTCAAACCAAAATCCCTTTAAATCAGTACTAGTGTTTTAAAAACCTAACAAAAGGTTGAAGATTTTAAAGAGTATTTATTACAGGTATAGATATAAGTTTATAAATCCTTTTAAATTTAATAGTATTTTAGTGTATTTCATTGTAAATATCAAATCTTAGTATTAGAGACAAGCAATGAAAGGGATTGTTAATAAAAGCTATTTGAAGTATATATATGTTAAATATGAAAAGAGGGCTATTGATTATAACAATCTAATGTATATTTTACCATAATATAACAGATTTTAACATTATTTACTTCATTATATCTTACAATACAAGTAACTAAAAGATTTATACTAAATCTATTTTCATAGCTTATCTCTACTTATTAATACTTCGTATTCTCCTTGGTAAACAAACTCTAAATTAGAAATAATCTTGTATAATTAAGCTTTATTGAATTACTAATAAGATAAATATCCTATATCATATGTATACTTTCCATTATTATCATCTCTTGTAATAGACAAATACGCTCCTTATAGTGTTTATCTAAATCCAACTTTACACTAATAATCATTGATTTAAACTAAATCATAGATAATTTTCTCTGATTGCTTAAAAACTAAGTTTCTATCATAAATTTAAAGCAAATTTGCTAAATAAGAGCAATAGATTTCAAAAGAAGGTATATTAGTTGGTAATTGAGTGAATGCAACATAGCTTCTTTTCTCTTTTATTACATATAACTAAACTCTTAAATCTTGATTATTAGCTTAAAATAAGATTTAGCACTAGGCCTTTTGTACTTTAGCTGTTATATTAATTGATTGTAAGTTCTTTTATTGGTTATTTTTTTGCTCTAAATAGTTTACTAAATTATACTGATTATTTTGTTGTTAAAAGGTAGTTAATAATTAAGTATCTAATATCTCATACTTAGAATTAGATTAAAATTTCCCCTTAAAAACAGATATTTTCGGTACAATTAATTTTCTTAGAACTTCATCAAATGAATTAAGGCTTAAACTGCTGTTTATTACCTTTTTATCGTAATAAATAGCTCTAAATCGCGACTTTTTCACATTAAGCAATTTAAAGCAATCTCTGTATACAAATACATAAAAGATATAGTTTTTATTATGTATCTTTTAATCAATCTTTAAAGAGAAGAAAGTGTTACTCATAATTATCCTTTAAAGCTCAAATTTCCTAGTTAAATATCCCTTAACATAAGCTTAAATATACTTAGCTGCTCTGGGCAAATCCTTTTTATCAAACTCAAAATTAAACAATGCTCTTTTGTTTCCTAGCTTTATGGCAAAGTTTGATATAACATGTCCTATTTACGATAATTATGTTATATTATGTCCAGTTTTATCAGCTGCTTTTTATAAAGGGATTTCTAGTTATTGCGTCATGTAATCCAGGCTTCCATGTTTAATCTAAAATACTAAAATATCGTCAGGCTGTAGAGTATCTTTATTAACGTCTTGTTGCTTAACATACATTTAAACAATACAAGCTTTTTAGTAGAAGGTTTTAGAAGTTCTATAAATGATTCTGTTTTAAAATCCTTTGTCTTGTTAAAAAAGATAAGTATTAAGTATAAGGTTATTTTCGTTGATTTATAGAGCTTCAATTACTTTATCGAAAGATCTCTCAAAATATTTTCTAAAGGCTTTGTATCTTAATCATGTAGTGAAAGTTTACTTTGGATATAAAGTTAAAGAAACTGCTTTGATCTATATAGCATTTTTATCCTCAGTGAAGATTATCTTGTAATCATTGCCGTAAAATCGCTTTATTTAAGTGTTAATTTAAGTCATTTTGCCCTATTAGATAGGTAGGGATTTTTTATACTATCACTAATTATCTGAGGAAGCAATGGATTCTGCTAGCCTTTGTAAGCTTTAGAAAGATGCTATTTTATCTTTTTATTTATAATTAATCTTTATGGCTTACTTAGCATCTTGACGACTATACTAAAGTAATTCGATAAATTTGTGGTTTTAATTGTCTTTGTAGTAAACGGTATATTTTTACATTTGTTTGCATACTCTAACAGGATTTTTTTTGTATATAAATTTATCAATTATTTGTACTTGAGATTTTAAGCACTGTTTTAAGTTATTAAAGGATTTTTTTCTTCAGGCCTTTTAAATAATTGTTATACTTTTGATTATTTTGTTTTATAAAGCATAATATTAGGTTAAGTCTATTCTATTCTAGGATATTTATGTATATTATTGCAACTCATGTAATAGTAATTCACCTTTTATGAAAGTTGGGTACAACTAGTGCTCTTAATCCATAATGTAAGGCTAATTCTCATCATTCCTACATAATAATACTTAGATATTATTACCCTCATAATTGCAGTTTCATTAGGATATTATTTCATCTTTTCTTTACTTTACAAAGCATATAGTATCATTATTAACTCATAGATACTTTATTAACCTAAAATGCCTTGAATTATCTCAATTAGGCAAAAATAATTACAAAGATGACTTGATTTAGTTAATATCATTTTTAGCAGTTACAAGGCACTAATTACTAACATTCTTTATCTGAATTTTATATACTATACTTCTAATCAATTTATAACCTTTCAATTTACATTCTATCTAGTTTTCTTATACAACAGGAGACGGATTCGACTAAAAACTTATTTAACTTTCAGTGATTAGTTTTGGTTATACCTTCTTTCTTTTACGTATATAACCTTAACTTATACTGTTTTATGTTTAAAATTTGCTAATGATTTTATCAAACAAGGCATTTTTTTCAATCTTTTCTAGTTAATTATAACTAATGGGCTTAATGTTATTATAAATTAACAATTACTTTTTATTACTATAACTTCTTTACCTTTTATTTAAATTATAAGAGCTTAAATTTTACTATTTTTTATATTTTTGCGGATTGTTCAATCTTTAATAAGGAGATAATCTACCAGCACTATAATTTTGTAGTTTTCTATTAGAAAGATTTTACCTACTTAATCTTTTTGGTTAGCCAGGCTGTGATCTATATGTAAAGGAAGTCTATTCTGATGTATTAGACCCTCTATTGTTCTAAAGTTAGTTTAAAGGTTCCATTAAAACTATTTATTACACGTTAGATAGACTTTATTTCAATTAATCTTATAAATCTTAATCTTACTGATTTAACTCTAGAATACTTATTGCTTTTGAATAGAATTCTATTGATTTTCCAAAGCATTGATCCTATTAAAACAAATTGGCTAGATTATCATAAGCTAATGCAAGGTTTTTAATAATTTTAGGATTTGTTAGTTTTGCACTTTATTAAGCTTAATATACAGCCTTTCGTGCTATTTTTTCTGCTTTTGCAGTCAAATTTAGCTTCTAGTACACTTTTGAGAGATTTATTAGTAAATTTGTTGAAGTTTATTACTCCTATAATTTTGATATGCCTTTTGCTCTTTTTAAAACTTTAAGAGATAGTTTTAATTTTCCTTATTGTAAATAAATAGCGCCAATTAGTACTATTGTATCTATAAACAACTATTAATGATTTTCCTCTTTTGATAAAATTTTACTTAGTCTTTTAATGTAAAATAATTATCTTTGAAGGGGATGATACGAGATGTTACTGATAAGACTGTCATAAGCCTAAACTACTTAATGGTGTTTCATAGTATATTTAACTATATCTTCAAATTAACTTAACATCTACTCTAGTTTTTAAGCTTCCATTTTAGTAAGTAATTAAGAGGAGTTTGCAGTACTTTTAAGAGATAAAATACTTAATTTATATAACTATACACGAATTAATAAGTTTACTTATTACTATATTATCTCAAATCACTTATAACACTTAAAATTAATTCTCTAAAACATATTCTTTATCCCCTAATTATAAATGGAATATCACTTTGAAGGTAGATTAGATTCATTCTGCAGAACTCCGGGAGTATATGACTTGAATAAAATTAGAGAAGATAAGTTCATAGAGCTACGTAAGAAAAAGAGAAACGCTTTATTCAATAAGAGAAGATTTAAATAAGGAGAGTCACCTGGAGATTCAGCAGATAAAACAATGCTTATAATGTTTGACTAAAATTTACTAACAAACGAATTAATCACAAAATATTCAATAATAAGACAGAATTAGGACAATAGGAATCTGTTTGTTTAATTACTCTAAGTAATGCAGGGGGGCAATTGAGAGTAGGATTTAGCACTTTTATATTTATTCCAATCCTTTGTAGCAAAAAGCAGAAACATACTGTAAATAATTTTTAACTAAGAAGGTTGCTTTAGAGGACTAATAAATAATCTGTAGTGTAAAAATGAGGAGGTTTAAAAGATTTCATTAAAAGTTTTGATAAACTTGTCTTATTTAGATGTAATACCCTAAATATTGGACTAATTTTAGATCTTTTAGTGTTTAGATGACCTGTTGGCAAATTAAGACAGTGAAATTGTAGAGCATGTTGTGTTCTTAATAAGTAATCTAGCAGCAGATAATAAATATCTAAGGGATAAAGTATTGATTATGAGTAATTTTAGTTAAATCTTTGAATTTATGAAGTAAACAAGCAATCCTTATCATTAAGAAATACTAGCTTGATTTATTACCAATTTAGCCATATATAAACAGCCTATGAGTGAAGCGTATTCAATACAACTAATAGATCAATGTAATTACCTATTTTGACAAGAATCTGATGAAGTGAAAATTTAGTCATTAAAAGCCATGTACTAGCTGTCTAAAAATAATATAAAAGTTATACAGTAGATTTTAAAACTGAATATCTCTTAAAGAGTTGTTAAATTAGTATAACATTCAAATACTCAGCTATAAACTCAAGCTCTTGAGTTAATTTCTAATATAATCAGTGCTGGAGATGATCTACATACGCTAGAAATCTTGAAGTATGATTTAATATAAAACATAACAATACTACTGAGCTCATCCAGTGAGAAACTGTAGGGAACTGCTTGTTTTATTATTAGTAATATTTTAGCTACAAAGTCAGACTATGTATACGAAATTCTTAACAGCTCCTGCTATAGATTCTTAGTAAATCTAGCAGTATAATCTAGAGATGAAATAAGGAAGTGATGTATTTATGGATTAGTGAATCTAGTCATTGTGTAAGAAATTCAAGCTGTTTTTAAGTCAGTAGAAATGGAAATTTTTGATACTATGATTTAAGTTTTGATGCATGAGAAGAATTCTGAGAATATTTTCAATATTATCGAAGGAATTGGAAGAGTTTTTGATCTACTTAAAATATCAGATATGGAGTATGGGTACAATTACACTGATTTTTTAAATAATTTTGAGAATTTAGGGGGAAGAGAGTAATTAGAATAAATTGCAATGTCAAATCAAAGTAAAATAGGCTACTTGGCCTTAAAGGTACTATAGTCTAATTATGGAGACGTGGATTTTCAGACAAATTTACTAGAAAATCCACCAACTGTATTTGACTTTTCTTAGTAAATGTTTTGTATAAATTTAGTTTTATATCCACAATATTTTACTGGTTTTAAAAATTCTATAACTAAACCACACTTCCATATCTCTTTATATAAGCTCTAGTTGCTTCTGGCACTAGTTCGTACTTTAAATACATAAAAAGATCATTCCACTTTTGCATACACGTCTATGTGTGTTCATGGTTAAAACAGCATATAATATTGAATCTTTGTATCAGTTGTTCAGGGTTTATTTCCTATATCACTAATAAATCTAAGTATAAATGATAAATTCTACTCATATCTTAATTCATAGCCAGAATCCTATAGACAGTGTATGTAGTAAAGCTTTTAATCTACCCAAAATTAAGTACTTTAGCAGCAATGCTTCTCCACTCAGGAGTATTTATAATGTGAACAAAATTTTACCAACTTTCTTACTACAATTCATTATTTCTATCAAATGTATGGAGTCCTTTAAGCTTTTTTATAGATGATTAGTAGCTTTTCTCTTTCCTTAAAGCAAACCTTACAGCTTTCATTAGCCCTCGAATTATAATACTATATAAAGATTCTTTTTTAAAGGAATTTAATGACGTTTATTGTAAGTTTTGAAGCTGATCAGAGCTTATTGACTTTGCTTTTAACTTTGTTGATTTTTTTATGTGGTAAAAACTGCTTATTAATCTTTAATATAAGCCTTTTGGCCGTCCAGATTGATTAACGCGAGGTTTGGGTAGATTTTAAGCTATTTGCTCTTGGGTTACGGTCTTTTGTATGATATTTGACTCAAAGATTTAAATAAATTCCTCTTATATAAATCCAGGATGATTCTGGTGTAGAATTGACTGCTTTGTAACATTTCTTTTAGGTCTTTTCATCGAATTAATTATTTAAATATATATTAGAGATTAAAAACCTTATTTCTTTACTTAATTTGATTTACCCTGAAATTTGAGGTAATTAAGGGGTCTGTACACTCAGCACAAATACCTTGCAAAATACAAAAAATGGCTAAATATCGAAAAATTATAATTTACCGTGATTCTACCTTAGATTAATTTACTATGTTTTCAGAACTAATTAGTTAGTCTGACTATGCTTTAACTATAAGGTTATAATTGTATAGCACCCTAGGAGAGTGTCACAAACTAGGAAAAAGGTTATCAATGAGTAATCCTTATATTGCTACAATTGTTCTATTTTATGCTTGAAATCTTGATAATAAATATGCCGTATTCGTTATTATATTTCTATCTCATAAAATGTTTAAAGTTAAAGATATCAATTGCTAGCACATTTAGATATTTTATTCTAGTCTTTAAGGCTAATACATCTTTTAATTACCTAAAGTATTTCATTTTTTTCTATGTTTTCAGTATTGGAAGAATTTCTGCATATACTGGAATACATTTACAACAAAACGAAAATGGTAATATGGGATTATTGTTTAATGTAAACACTACAAGATTGCTTGTAATTCTATATAACGTTGACTACAGTAGCCTTCCCAATAGCCTAGCTTTAGAAATACTAAAAATTAAGGCAAAATACATTATGAATAATCTGTTTGCAATTGATTTCGTAATGAAGAACAATAATATAAGCTAACTCAGCATTAAATAGCAATTTTGATTATATAATCATCCAGCGTTGCTGTTTTAGCATTACAACATACATATGATTTTTTAATATTTGAGTAATTTTACATTGAAAAGTATCAGAATGAAAGGTTTTCTTAATATTTTCCAATACATAACACTTTGTTCAATAACTACAAATCAAATTCTAAAAGACTATCTAGTAATAATTATTTTAAATCAAAATATGAATAAAGTTAATCTAAAATTGCCTAAAAGGATCAAGAATACTAAGAATCTGAGGATATAAAGGGAATTAAAAACAAGCAAAGCTTCTTCTATGAATAGAACGCCTTAAAATGCTATGATGGTTTCAGATTATGAAATTAAAACTCCAAATAATAGGACAAAATTTAATTAACCAAGGACCAATAACACCTCTGGAAATGCTAAGTATATTGAAAATAGTGGCCCTAGGATTATGATCTCTAGCGATAGAATAAGTGAAATAGTTAGCAATACACTTGAAAAATTAAATCTAGAGAGCTAGGAGGGAATCTAGCACCTACTTGTTCAGGAACTGCAATCTGTGCTTAAAACAAAAAATAAGAAGTCTCCTAAACCCTAAAGCACAAGAAAGAAAATGTAGCCTAGATACATAAAATCAGGAATCTAAAGCCGAGCAAACTCAAGAAAAACTTCTCCATAAAATTTTGATAGAAACAATAGAAGGCCAGCAGTCACAAGATAAAACAGATTACCCTAAAAGCCAGACACAAGGAAAAACAAAGAATTAAAGCAAAACAAAATATTCAAATTCCCGGCACAATCAAGAAACAGTCCAAAATACAAAAAAGTAAGAAAAACACATAAAAAGGGTTTTTCAAGTACAGCAGCTCCTTCTCCTTTACATATTTCTAAGCACAGTCGAATTATAAGCAAAGACGAATCACTGGTGTCAAGCTGTAAACAATCAGACGAGGAAATTTTACTCAACATGCAGCTGCCTTATGCTCCAATAGGCCCAATACGTGACTAATTCGATTTAAAGGACAACGACTCTGGCATATTCTAGCAAAAAGACAGTACAATCCACGAGTATTTCCAGGAAAACACAGCAGCTTTAAGACAAAGACTTAACCAATTGCAGTAACGCCTAGAGAAAACAAAGCTGTCTAAGTATTCATTAGACTAATCAGTAGTCGAAGAAGCTGCAATTAAGATCTAAAGGTGATTTAGACGTATAAGATCAATACAAGATTTAACATGCTCCTGGGATAATATGCTACAAAACTACGAGCAGTAAACGTTTTAATCAGAATTAGTGGAGTAGTTCAGAAGCTCACTAAGCCAGCATTACTCCTAAATGGAGGGTAAGTTTTTGAAAAACGAATAACTACTAAGAATTCAATTAGAGGAGTTAGGAAGCTAGGCTGAGGAATCACTTTTAAAGACTGGAAATAGCTCTGAATCGTCTAAGCCTAATGCATAAGAGCTGTAAAGTAATAACTATGAAAGCAGTTTAGAGGGAATTATAATACAGAATAAGCAGCCTACAGGATTTATATTAGATATTGAAAATCTACCAAGTCCAATTGACAGTGAAATTGGATAATAGGAAATAAATGATTAAAACAATCTACGAGGGGAAACCGGGGGAAGTGCTAGTAGAGACAGTTCTGATAAAGAGTCTCTTGATGAATTAATACCAGAAAGTGAGGAAAGTAAATAAGAGATTTCCGATGCAAGCGTAAGCTTTTATAGTTTTCGAATAGACAAGGAGGAAATCTCTATGAAAAGCTTGAATTGTTTGACAAAGCCTTTAGTTTTGCCTATAGTGTATTTAATTTAAAACAAGGATAATAAAAGTTCAAGTGGCTCTGAAAGTTTGGATAGGTATTTGAATTATTTCGATATAGAAAACAATGGGAGTATGGATTCTAACGATTCTTCCTTTTGGTCTCCTTTACTGGAGCGTTAGAATCTAAAAATCAACCTAAATATCCCTGGAAAAGATACTGGAACGGGGGTTAATCTGGATGTATAACAGCCTGAAGTACATAACGATGATATAGATTGAATAATTCAACTAGAAGTAGAAGATTATTTAGATAAAACCTACAACAACTACAGCAAAGTTGACACATCAGATCACTTTATAGTTACATTCATAGAAAACATAGTAGAACTAGTTAGAGAAGAGGAGGAGTTGTTCTTAGATATTTTCAATTCTCCGTTAGTATAAGATCCTTTGCAAAAACTAGAAACATTACAAGACGCTGAAATAGGAGGAATGCCCAGAATTCCAGTCATAGAGCTAATTTTATTACCAGATTTAAAAAGAAAGCTGAAAAAATTGTATAACTGTGATTATAAGTTAAAGGTAGCTAATCATGAGAGTAAAAGATCCAAAGAAGCCTAAAAGTAAAACCCTAAATCAACTACTGCAAGTTATATCAGATGCTTGTTTTTTGCGGCGAATGAAGCGTTGAATAGAACCAGACCATACGGGATAGACGGGGAGCCATTACCCTGGTCTAAAAGAGCCAGAGTTTTACTGGGTGACGAGGATTTAGAGGTAATTTTCCAAAAAGTACTGGATGTTACTACTTCCTGGACACAAGTAAGAAAAAATCCGTTTCCCTTTCACAACATAATTTTGCCTAACGACAGTTTAGATGTATAGAAAAACAGAGATCGGGATAATTGGATTTCAAAGGTGCTGTATGAGGACATATACGGAGAAGATGAAAACTGGATGGACTTCGAGGATGAAGAAGTGCAATGTACTCTTGACACAGCTGATATGGTCTTGGAAAACTTACTTGATGAGTGTCTTTCTATACTAACTTCTGTGTAAATTGTTTAATAATTAAAATTTCCATATGACATTTACTGAAAACTTAAAAAATTGTTTAAACATGGAACTGCAATTAGGAATATCCCAGCCTCTTCCTCTAGTAGCCCCTGTTCATTCCTTAAAACCAGATATGATTAATGGTTGAAGACCGTCAAACTGAGAGGAGAAATCCCCTATATATCTAGACTTTGATTTAGAATTCCCCTAAACTCTCAATATATATACTGGAAAGCTTAATCAACCTATATACAATGGCCCAAGGCCCAGAGACTCCTACTCATTTCATAAAAAACTATCAGAAATCTCTGACTATGTTTTTAATGCGGATGATCCATTAATGTCTAGCTTCGAGTTCCAAGCTGAACAATATGCAGCAGCTGAGTCTCCTAGAAGTTTTCACGGAATGAAGACCAAAATAAATCCTGATTTTTTACACTTTGATAGTAATTTTGAATGTGGAAATCTTGATTAAGTATTGGTAGTGACCTCTAATGAATATGACCTGTATATGAGAATTGACAGTAATACTTAAAGACACTTGCATTGATTTTACTTCAAGGTCAGTAATATAAGATACCCAAGAAAGGTTAGGTTTAATATTATCAATTTTTCAAGACATTCTCCTTTGTATAACCATGGACTCAAGCCAGCTATTTGGTCTAAGAGAAGAATTGAAAATGGCCAAGCGTAAGGATGGGAACGAGGGGGAACTAGTCTGAAATTTGTTCCTAGTAAAATTAACAGAAGAATTGAGAGCTCTGGCATTGAGCATCAGTACTACCAGCTATCATTCGACTACTTTTTTGAGTACGAGGACGATGAAGTCTGATTCTCAACGACAGTTCCCTACACTTTTTCCTAACTATGAAGATTTATCAACACGATTTCATCAAATAAGCTTGTAACACAAGAAGTGCTAGGTAAATCTACTGGAGGAGCTGATATTCCTCTTATTACAGTGCAAAAATGCCCGAATTTGCCTTTTATTGTAATCGGAGCTCGAGTACATCCAAGTGAAACAGTTGGATCATATGTGGCATAAGGTATTCTCGAGTTTTTAGTGAGTGATAGTTAAGAGGCTAATGAATTACTTGATAGATTCATAATAAAAATGATTCCAATGATAAACCCGGATGGAGTAGTACTAGGGAACTCCAGAACCTCAATGATTGGTGTTGATATAAATCGCACGTATTTTAACCCTAGCAAAAACATCCACGCTGAAAGTTACTTAGTAAAAAAACTAGTAAAAAAGCTGTAAAAGGTAAATGAAGTAAAGGTGTTTTTGGACCTCCACGGTCATTTCTGCAAAAAGGGAGCATTTGTATTTGGGCCTTACTACCCTATGCATCATGACCTGTATTATAAAATAAGAGTAATACCAAAGCTGTTATAAGAAAGAACCTCTATATTTAGATTTCACTCCTGTAGATTCTCATAGGATCCCGGGCAAACATCCCGTGCAAGAGTTGTTATATGAAAAGAACTGGGAGTTCCTATAGTATACACATTGGAAACCTCGTACCACGGATTCATCGACTCTTCAAGGCATACTAAGCCCTTCTAAATACCAGACTTATTTACACTAGGATCTGAGCTAATGAAAGCTATACTGGACTATCATTACATGGAAATTGATGAATAAGGCAAAGCTTAAGATAAAGTGTACTAAAGAATGCTAAAAAGATAAGCGATTACAGGACGTAGGAGAACTTTTGATGATTTAATTGCTATTTTAAGGTAAGATTAAGCCATGAATGCTGATAGTTAAAGTGAAAGCAGTGACTCTGATAAGGAATACGATGCTAAAAAGATCTAGACTAAGTAAATTTTCGTAAATGCTGTTAAATAGTACAATGAAGGAATCCATAATAAACGAGTCGTTTCGGCTGAGCCTAAGGAGGAGGAGTGTTTACCTAAAATACGGCAATCTTTTGAGAAGACTAATAGGTTTTCTAAGGATTTAAAGAGAAGATTGACTTAGAAGATAAAAAATAATTAGATAAGGAGAAGAACTCCTTAGTATTAATTATTAGAGTAGCTTGATATTACGTAGAAGTTAAAGAGGAAGAATCCTAATTTACCGTCGTATATTAATATGTCTGAGAAAAGCTCACCTACAAGGAATTTAAGAGGTGTAGAGATAAAATCTGTCAATTTTGCTAGTAATTTGATTCCTTTAAGCTCACCGGAAGGGAAAGCGACAATAAGGCCGAGGAGGAAGTTTTCAAAGACACATGGAATGCCGTTGTGAAATGTAATTAAAATAATATATAAGTTTATGATATAAAGTGTAGAAGATAATTTATTTATGCAGGCATTGTTTGGAACTGTTTATTTTAGTTTTAAAGTCAAATTTATATGATTCTATATGGTAATTTTTATTACTACTGATTTATGTTGCATTTTCTATAGTATTAATTAAACTATTTCCTGATATTTTAACTTAGTTTAAGTTATAGTGAAATGTCCTATATAGTATTTAATATAGAGAATAAAGTAGTATAAGGAAAAAGGTGAAATTTACCTCCAATATTCAATCATTGTATTCGAATACTTACAATATGCTACTTATTAAAATACTCGCATGTCTTGCTATACTTCGTCTGTGCATATGTTGCATAATTTGTCTGATTTGGGGATAGTCATTCTGAACTTAACACAGACACTTCTAATCCTAATTCACCTATAAAATTATACCTTTATAATCCTGTGAATTATTTTTCACTGTTCCCTGACAATATTAGTATATAATTATTTCCTAGATAATTTTACTATAGTACAAACAATTCAAAACAACTCTCTAACTAATCTAAACTTCTCCCGCTTTAGAAGGTACCTCAATATCAGGCAAATTTTCTAAATATGCGGGTGTTGCTTCATCTATAGAATTGACAATCCATTGTTCATTTTACCAGCTGATGTTCCAAGCTTCAAAAAATGAGCAAGTATCATCCTTACTATCAGCATGTTAGATATCTTTCTTTGCTTCTGCGCGTATTAAAGCAGTGAATAATCTAACTTTCCCATTCTAGCTTCCTGTCAACTTAATTATTCAAACTTCTTCGACATTGATGTCCTTCAACGCTTACTGTGCGCCTTGTTCCTCAATTTTTCTGAGTTCTTGGTGCCAATCTTAGAATAGCTCGTTACTTAAGTCCTTTTGCAATCTTTCATAGTTTTTGTTCCAGCGGGCTGTATACACTTCTTTGAACATGGATTTGGCAGATTCTTTAATTTACTCGTGATCCCATATAGGGTCATGAGGCTTTAAGTGAGTTTCCATAATCTTCTTAGCCTATTCATCAAGGCCTTGATAATTTTATCTGGCTTTATTTTTCTTAATGCATTTGATTATTACTAGGACGACAGCAATTATAATTGTTACTATGAGCAAAACAGCACCTATTATTATTCATTCAAGAATCTCTTCCCATAAGGTTGTTCTTCTACGGCGTGAGTTGTAAGATAAAACTTCCTATATTTGGATTGATAGACAAAGCAGGAAAGCTCCTATGAACATATTTATTACCACGAATTAGATTTGAATAGAATTTAGAAAAATGGCACTTTTTAATTACCTTTCTTATGTATTAGAGCAATAAAGAGGCATAAACTAATATTTGAGTTAATACTTTTCCATAACGAATGATTCCTTATTAATTAGATTAAGGATTATAATGTAAATAAGCTGCATTAAACTAAGAAAATGATGATTATAATGCCAGATGATATATCATTTATATTTTGATTAAATACTATTTCTAATTAATTACAGATTACTGTCTACTTTATCAATCATTTCCTCCAAAATATTTATCATAGTTCTGGTTAGGTATCTTCAATATCTCTATCCAAAGTTCTCTAGTAATACCCGGCTTGATCTTCTTCTATTAAAGATGCTATCTGTATTTAATGTGTCCCGTAGTTATGCAATATAGTAGCTGCTTATAAGATAATATTCTGTTATTACTATTTTCAGATTTCTCCTTGTAGCGCTTTAGTGTCTTATACTCTATTCTATTTACTTTTCTGATAGATTAAGTGCTTTGTTAATTAAAAGAGCATCATATCGTGGCAGGCATTACTTTGCTCATTTCAATTTCCAACATCTAGTGAGGTGAGCTAGATACATTTGAATATATGAAATTTGTGAAAGAACGTGCAATCAGTAGGTAAATTTAGCGTTGTCTTATAAACTTGTGAAATATAATCTCAAGCTCTTTGAATATCCCATAGCTTTATTGATTACTTTGATTATATGATATGCAATACCATATAGATTTCCTATAATTAGCTTACTAATTAACTATTTGAATGAATAATACTAAATATTGTTATAGCATTGTTTTGCATATTTAAGATAGTTTCCTTATTTAATTTTATGTCTGTGAGATGTGTTACCCTCTAGGAAATAACGTATGATTCCTTTTGATAGATAACTTAATTCCTAAGATGTCGTAGTTTTAATTAAACTAAATTCTCTCTATATTTATTGAACTTTATTATTTAGTGAAGAACAATGTGAAGCATGTTTCATCTGAATCCATGTCTAGTGGCATATGATTTATAGCAAATCATTTTACTATTAGTTTATGCGTTTTCTGAGCTATAAATTGTAATGTGGTTAAGACTAAAAAGTCATCTGCATAAAGCCTAAAATATAACTCCAATTCTTTCTATTTATATTGTCATTTATAAAGCAATTGAATAACTATAGGCTCAATTATGATCCTTATCTAAGAATATGCTTGTCTCAATGGCCCGTCAGATCGAGTCAATTTAGTGGTTTGATTTATAAATGTTAATTTGTACTCTTTATAATGTTTACTGAGATTAGTCTATATATTAGTAATTGTCTTCATCATATGCTTTGCAAAAAGTATAAAACAGAGCAGATTGTTCTTTAAATTTATGCATTTTTTCTTATAATGTAACTGCTTAGGTGTCTCAATGGAAATTATGGTATTATAATAAAGCCTGTAAATAAAGTGCAATCTAGTCTTATCCATTAGAAAAAAGACAGATCATACTCCTAATTATATTTCGCCACTCTTCTGCTTTAAATCAAGTAGATGCTGTATACTTATCTGTTAAAATGGTTATTTAACTTAATTTTGATGCTTAGAGTATAAATAACTAAATAACAATTCAATTAACCTTTCTAACTAATCTAAACTTGATTTACTCCTGATTCAGCAGGTGGTTCAATGTCAGTTAATCTATTTAAGTAATTAGATGACATATCTTAAATAGAATCAAGTACCCATCTATCATTATGCCACCTAATATTCCAAGCCTCGTTAATTATTTCTACATTTTGGTCATAAATCTTTCTATAGCCGTTATAAATTTATTTTTCTGCATCTACATTGAACGCAGCAGTAAATAACCTTATTGAGCCATCGTAACTTCCCGTTAACTTAATTATTCAAACACCCGAAAATGAAATACATTTTAGAACTACCCTATAATTTCCTTCTTCCATTGATCTGAGCTTACGATACCAATCGTTATAAAGTTAAACGCTTAAGTTTTGTTTTAGTGTCTCATAGTCTTTCTTACATCGAGCTTTCATTACTAATTTGTAAAACTTATTTAAAAATTTTTTGATTTCGTTATAATCCCATATAGGGTCGTGAGGTTTTAAGTGCTTTTCCATTATGTTCTTAGCTTGTTAATCAAGGATTTTTTAGCCCTTTTAAAGTTTTGCGTCTATAGTCTTTACGATTATTCATGCAATGATTAAAAGTATGGTCGCAACTAATATTATATACGCCATAATTTATAAACGCAGCCCAATCGATAATTTGAAACTCTCTTCTGAGGTATCGGCTTTAGAATAAACTTATTATACCTGGATTGACAGATAAAGTAAGAAAGCTTCTGCAGACATATTTATTACCACGAATTGGATTATATAGAATTTAGGAAATATAACTTATATAAAATACTGTTCAGTACTATATAGGATATTTGATAAGATTTTTGATAAATAAGCTTTATTGCCCTACTAAATAAAATATGATTTTAAAGAAATTTGGTTCTGCTTTGGAACTATATACTCTTTATTTCGCTATCAAAACAGGAGAAAGCTTTGTTGTTTAATCAATAAACTGTTATCATTAAATTATAATGCCTAGTTAAGCTTATCAGATTAAGTTTAACTGTAATATATGATTTCACATTCTTCTAATATAAATCAATATTTTTGAATTTTTATTATGGGCTTGTAAACCTCGCCACTCTTCCTTATACTCCTTGACACATTTCCTAACCCTAGTATCCCTAGTTGTTTCCTGCTTTGACTTCTTGTCCGAGCGAGGTTCTTCTTCCGCCCTATTTAAAGAAAGTATAAATTAATACAAGTATATTTAAAGTACACATAATACTAAACAGTTTAATCAATCTAAATTTATTTACAAATAAGACCTAATCTTGTATTGATTCAGAAGATAGTTTAATATCATGTAAGCTCAATATAAATTTAAACTGGCCAATTCTTATTTGAAATTTTATTGTTTGCATCTACATTGAATAAAACAGTAAATTATCTTATTTACTCATCATAACTTCCTGTTAGCTTAATTATACTAACACTTGAAATATCTATTTTATTCATAACCTATTTCTGGCCTAATTATTCTGAGTCCATATGTCAGTCTTCAAATAATTAATTATTAAGCTATATTGTAGCTTTTCATAGTCTTTATTGCATTGAGCTACGCATATCATTTTAGAAAAATTTATGACAAGTTATTTGATTTCTTCCTAATTCCATATAGGGTCATAAGGTTACAAGTGGGGTTCAGGATAATTTTAGCCTATTCATTAAGACGATTTGCCTTTATTGAGACTCTAATTAACTCGATAAATAATCCTATGCGTATAAAAATATATGCAAGGGCATACAATGTGAAAAAAAAACTATCATAATTATTAAAACGATATTGTCAAACAATTTGTCTGTATATCCTTTAGATAAAATTCATAATATTTGCAATGTTAGGCAAATGAATAAAGCACCTTTTAATATATTTATTACATGGATACCATAAATTTATATAGAATTTTAGTATATTCACCGGTTTAAGATTTTAAGTAATATAGAATTATTATCTTGAAATAATGCCTAGAAATAAAGGTTTTTTGTATTAATATCAAATCATAACTAGATTATAATCGAAGAAATTGAAGCTTTAGGAATGCATAATTCGCTATTAAAGAAACAAAACTTATTTCTATTGGAATAATTTATTAACCTTTTATCCAAAATAATAAAAGTAAGCAGAATTTAAGCTCTAAATAATGCCTAAAAGCATGTTTCTTTGAAAAAGATTTTTACAAATTCTATGATTTCTCTGTGATTCTATATTGGGAACGAAGGAGTTAATTACATTTCTATAATTAGCCTATTCATCAAGACGCTTGCAATATACGTCGATCTTTTTTTGTCTTATACAAATTACAGTGTATCTAATAAGATAAAATAAATCATCAAGCAATAAAATAACACTAATTCATATTATATTTCAGCAGGATTATCTAACAGGTTTGTTGCCCTTCTGCAGTGTGATTTGTAAGATAAAACTTCCTATATTTGGATTGATAAATAAAATAAGAAAGCACATATAAACATATCTATTACCAAAAAATTAATTCAAGTAAAATTTTAGAGGTATATATAGTTATAGCCAATAAAAAGCTATCTTTCTTATATTATAGCAATAAAGAAGCATAAACTAATTTCTGAGTTAACTTTTCCCCTTAAAGATAATCCTGGTTAAATAGATTAAAGACAGATCTCCTAATTATATTTTGCCACTTTTCTAATTCAAATCAAGTATACACTGTACACTTATCTGTTTTTAATGAATTTCATAAAAAGGTTTATCATAAATTTACTTGCAATAAGCTTTTATCAAATACAATTAGTTATTTAATTCTGATGCTTAGAGTACAAATAACTAAATAACAATTAAACTTTCTAACTAATCTAAACTTGATTTACTTGCGATTCAGCAGGTGGTTGAATATCAGTTAATCTATCTAAATAATCAGATGTTATAGAATCTATAGAATTAAGCATCCATCTATCATTTTACCAACTAATATTCCAAGCCTCGCTAATCATTTCTAAATTTTGGTCATAAATCTTTTTATGCCCCCTATAAGTCTTTTTATCTGCATCTACATTGAACGCAGCAGTAAATGATCTTATTGAGCCATCATAGCTTCCCGTTAGCTTAACTATCCAAATACCTGAAAATGAAATACCTTCCATAGATTCCCTACGATTTACTTCTTCCATTTCTCTGAGCCTATAGTACCAATTTTCATAAAGTTCATTGCTTAAGTTTTGTTTTAGTGTCTCATAATCTTTCCCACATCGAGCTCTCCATACTATCTTGTAAAACCCTTGTAGAAATTCCTTGATTTAGTCATAATCCCATATAGGGTCATGAGGTTTTAAGTACTTTTCCATGATGTTCTTAGCTTGTTAATCAATAATCTTTTAGCCTTTTTAAAATCTTTGGTCTATGATATATTTAATTACGAATATAATAGTGCCAAGTATAATAAAACCTAAGACTAAATACCCTATAATTTTCATATTTTCCCAAAATTATGAGGGTTCACTTTCTTCCGAGGTATTAGCTTTAGATAACGCTTCCTGTATTTGGATTGATAGATAAAGTAGGAAGGCTCTTTTAGACATATTTATTACCACGAATTAAATTTGAATAGAATTTTAGGAAATATACGTTGTTATATCAAATACTTTTGAGTAATACTATATAAGGACATTGGATAGGAATTTCATTAATAAGTTTTATTTGTACTACAAAGAAAAATATGATTTTAGGTTCTGATTTGGAAAAATATCTTTTATGTCACTATCAAAACAAGAGAAAGCTTTTAATCAATAAACTGCTAATATTCCCTTAATTAGGTGAATTCATTAGTTATTCAAATAAATGCTAGTATATTTAAACTACAAATAATATTAAGCGATTTAGTCTAAATTTATGAACTAATCATACTTAATTTTGTATTGATCCAGAAGGTATTTCAGTATCATGTAAGCCCAATACAGATTTCTCTGCTTTATGCTATATAGAAGAGAGTATCCATCTATCGTTTTTCCAGCAAATATTCCAAATACTACTCCACTTTTATCAATGCAAACTGACCAATTCTTATTTAAAATTTTATTGTTTGCATCTATTTCTGACCTACTTCTTCCATTCCTCTGAGTTTCATATGCCAGTCTTCAAATAATCCATCATGTAAGCTATATTGTAGCTTTTCATTGCCTTTATTAATCGAGCTGTGTATATTTCTTTGAAAAAGTTTTAGGCAAATTATTTGATTTATTCATAATCTCATTCTCTATAATGAAGGTTTAAGTGGGCCTCTACTGCTTATTTAGTTTAATCATCATGGTACTTTTAAATGCCTCAGGATTTACTTAACCTTAGATACAGGTGGGATAATTGGATTATAACTCCAAAGATGGAAATGATGCTTACTATAATTTTCATTAGTTGTATTGCTAAGATCTAAATGGTTATTATGGATATCATAACTTCTAATACTTAGATGGTTAGAAAAAGCAGGAAACTACCTTTGAATATATTTATTAAATAGTTAAATTAGATTTATATAAAATTTAGGAAATCATACCTTTTTAGGTTTATATGGAAAGTTTAATTTGTAGTATTTATATAAAATAAGTAAGCATTCATTACCCATAGAAAAACATTATAGATGAGCAAATAAATACCTTTATATGACTTAACATATTTTTTTAACTATTTCAAGAAAAGATGGTATTTGGTTAAATATTTCCCATTAAAATAGGATAATCTAGTTAAATGTATTAAAAACTAAATAATAACTATCTAAAACTCAACTGAAAATACCGTTTTCTGTAATTATATAATCAAGGGGAACATCAAAAGGTTATTAGAACTGCTCATCAATAAGTTAAGCCTCAAATGCTAAACCAATTTTGATATTTTAATTCCCTAATCTTTCAAAAGTTATATCATAATATCCGCTTCCATAACCTAGTCTATACTTTTGATGATTAAAAGCTAGCAAAGGAGTAATAATAACCTCTGGCACCACCTCTGCATTGTCTTCAGTAGGCACTCTACAACCTAATTTTCCTTTATCCAATGACTACCCAGGCTATCAGCTTCTAAAAATTAAGAAATCTTGGTTTTCTTATACAACAGGAAGTGATAATCTATAATCAGCTAAGTTTTCTAAAACAAAAAGACAGTCAATCTCACTTCCCATAGGTATAAACCCTGCAATTATTCTATCCTCCGAGCCTATAATCTAACGAATTGCTGCAACAGTATTGTTCAATAGCTTATTGTGATATACTTAAATATCTTTATTATAATCCTTATAGACCTACTTCCGTCTTGACGTCATCTATTACCGCAGGGTTTATTTGAGGTTTTCCATTTATATGGTTTAATTTTTACTAACATAAAGAAATATACTTATTCTTTATGACTTTAAACATTTTGCCTTTTCTATACATATTACTTAACCTTTTTTTCCCAGCTCCTTCAAATTTCCCCAAAAGTACAAAATTTCCATACATCTCTATTCCTTGGATATAAATAATGGAACCAACCAGCCTAAGCAATATAACAGGTCGAATTACAACCCACTAGATCTTCTAGCAGGCCGATCCTAACTAACGCAAGACTAAAATAGTGTGTACTATTGGCCCATCTAGCGCAAGCATTGAAACAATTGTTCAAATGATAGATCTAGGAATGAACGTAGCTAGATTGAACTTCTCACATGGAGACCATGCATACCACGCCGAAACTGTGAGACTAATAAGAGAAGCGAATAAACAAAGACCAGAAAAGGCAGTTGCAATCATGCTTGATACCAAAGGGCCTGAAATAAGAACAGGACTATTGAAGGATCACCAAAACGTGCAGTTAGAAGCAGGGTAGGAGCTGATCATTAGCAATGATTATACTTTAGAAGGGGATAATCAAACCATTGCGTGTTCTTATAAGGACTTGCCTACCAGTGTGGAAGTAGGAAAAACTATTCTTATTGCTGATGGGGCACTTGTAACTGAGGTTATAGCTGTTTAACAGGACACTGTTACTGTTAGGTGTAAGAACAGTTATGTATTGGGAGAGAAGAAAAACATGAGTCTGCCTGGTCAATCTATCAACCTACCAACTGTTACTGAGAAGGATGAGGATGATCTAGAGAATTTTGCACTAAGATATAACATAGACTTAATAGCTGCTTCATTTGTACGTAGAGCCTAAGACGTAGAAGAGATCCGAGATGTGCTGGGCCCAAGAGGTTCTCATATATAAATTATAAGTAAAATTGAGAACCACGAAGGCCTTGAGAACTTCGAGGAGATTCTAAAGGAAACTGACGGTGTAATGGTGGCTAGAGGTGATCTAGGTATGGAGATACCAGCCGAGAAGGTGTTCCTAGCATAAAAGATGATGATACAACTGTGTAAAACCTACGGTAAGCCGGTAATCACAGCAACTTAAATGCTGGAGTCAATGATCACTAAGCCCAGCCCTACACGCGCAGAGGCGAGTGATGTTGCCAATGCTGTGCTAGACGGAACTGACGCGGTAATGCTCAGCGGAGAGACTGCAAATGGGTCTTACCCATTAGAAGCAGTTGAGATAATGGCAAGGGTGTGTGCAGAGGCTGAGTTGGCCATTAATTACAGGTCGGAGTTCGAGAAGATTAGAGAAAGTATCAACTGGTAACTTACCACAACTGAGGCTATATGTGCTGCTGCGGTGAGGACGGCAATTGATATAGGAGTTAAGGTCTTAATTGCTATTACTGATACTGGGGAAACTGCTAGGCTAATTGCTAGGTTTAGGCCACCTATGCCGATCTTAGCTGTTAGTATGAGGCAAGCCACAATTAACCAGGCTAATATTGTAAGGGGGTGCTTGACTTTGAAGGTACCTTCGTACGAAGGAACGGATAATTTGCTGAAGTATACAATTGAAGTAGCCAAGACCAGAGGGATTGTAGTAAGTGGAGATACCGTTGTTGCTATGCATGGTAAGAGTGAGACTGATATTAATCAGGCCAATACGCTCAAGATAGTGGTTGTGGATGAAGAAGAGTAGTTATCCTAAGTAAGACTTATAAAAGATGATTTTGTTTATGTATTTTTTGGGTTGCTAGTCTATGATTATAACAGTATTTATAAGCCAGCATACAAGCTTACTGCTAGAATCATATGTTAGAAATACGTTTTAATACAGAATCCAATAAGAGTTGGATTTTATCTTAACTGAAATTTCCCTTGTTGAGGAATTCATTGACTGAGAAAACGTTATAACTGGAATAGATTTTACTTAGAATCAGTTTTAGCTGATTTCATTAGTTTAAAAGTCAGAGAAGTATCAATTTCCTTTGATTACAGTTTAATCAAACTTTTAGATTGGAGGGCTGTATACGTTCAACTCCTTTTAGTAGTATTAAAATCATTATAAGGCTATTAGAGAGATGCTTATATATCTCGATTGGCTTAGCATTATAACTGTAGAATCACCTGACAATTTTTGCTAGAATGTTAATTTAATACACTAGGACAATGATATTGAGGAAAGGTTCAAAATTATAGTGAGAAATGATGCTAGTTTTTACCATTATAATAATTAAGTAGGTAGAATGATAAAACCATCAGGACAGAAGCTCTTTTTATTTCTTGCAGATGGAATATCTACTCTAAATATACTAAAAGGTTTCTCTAATTATAGATTAGACAAAGAGGGCACAGGAATCCTAACAGGAAGCTAAAGTGTATACGGAATTTAGACTGAAGGGGTTATTTCAGTAGTTGAAAAGGGGCTTGAAAATTCTGAATCTTACGAGGACTATTTAGGATTAAGTGTTTTACAGTTTTTGCATCCTATGCAATAGTTAAAAGTAGTTACCAAGTACACTATATTCAATGAGCTGATAAGGAGTTTTCCTAAGCACTAGTCAGACTGTAATTTTATCATAGTAAATCATATCTAAAACTAAAGAACCAACTCAGGTAGTTATGACTGTAATGAGCTTTAAATAACTAAAACCTTAATCTTTATAGGAAATACTGAAAATATCCCCATAAACACTAAGTCAGATATACTGCTTAGTCTTCATAGCAGCAAATTTAACTACAACGCTACAGAAACCGTATTTAATTACTAAATATTCGATGGAGCAAAGCTGTCTATCCAGCATATAAACAATACAAATGTATATCTAGAAAACTTTAACTTGAAGTACAATGAATACTCATGTGGAGCTGATAATTTCGTAGAAGAATGATTCCTTGAATGCTTCGGATCCTAGGAAATTGAAATGGGATTAGCTCTTTTAGCCAGTTACTCAAGTGGAGTATCTATAGGAACCCATCAAGTATTCTAAGCTTTGGGCATCAGCAAACCTATTATTGGAGCTGCCAATGAAAACCCAGCATTATCAAATAAAGAAGATTACCCAAATTACATGCGGGTTGTTGTCTCAGATTAGTATAACAGTGGTGTATATGCTCAAGTGTTACAGATACTAAAGATAAAGTATGTGAATATCTTGCATTTAAATGAGAGTTGGGGCAATGCATTTGCTGAGAATTTTGAAATAAGTGCAAAAAGAAGGGGATTAATAATATTAAATAAGAAAGAACTAAGATCAATTGATTAATTTTATACAAGAGAGAAATTCGAAGAGAATAGAGAGATCTTTGAAGAAATAAGAGATACAAAAGTAAGAGCTTTGGTAATTGTATCATTATATCCTACAATTTTATACATAGCAGAAGCATTGTATGATGTTGGGTTAAGAAGAGGAGATATTTAGCTCATAACGCCTTCGTCGGAAATCAGTAATAGTGATTTAACCTCAGAAACCTAAGAAATTAATATAAAGCGTTAAGAAATGTTTGAAGGGAATTTGCTGATATATTTATCCAGCTATTTAGATGACTAAGGAAAATAAATAAAGAATGAATTAGTTGAATAGTACAACCAGTCTCTTTAATATAGCTGTTTTTACTATGACGCAATAATGCTAACTGTATCAGCTGTTAATTGGATGATTAATCGAGGACTTGATTATGAGGATGGTTTACTTTTGAATGAAAATATAAGAGAATCGAGAATAAAAGGCTGCAGTGGGGTAACTTATATAGATCCAGAGTCAAATGATAGATCTCCTGATAAGTTTAATATATTCAATACACAGTTTGATTAAGAGGCTTAAATATGGAATGGAATAGCTGTTGGAGTATATGCTCCTTCCTCTTCTATTTTATTATAGTTTGATACTCCAATTGTGTGAAATGGTGGAGTAACTCAAAAGCCACCTGATATAAGAAGTTTTACTTATGACTGTGTTGTTCCTGATGATTAAATTCAACCTTCAAGTAAAGGAAAAGGATTGGGATACTCTGTACTGTTTGTAGTTGGAATCGCAAATGCTATTATAGCTATTATTATATGAATAAAATATTGAAATTAAAAAGCAAAGAAATAAAGGGCTAAATATATCATTACAATGGACGATATGATAGTTCTGGCTACTATTCCTATAGAATTGTTGCAATTCATTTCTTTAGGGCCAGATGTTAAAAGCTTTTTCGAACTTTTGGATTATTTAAGTAAAGTTTTTGTTTTAGATTTGGAAAAAGTAGTACGAAATGAGTAAGATATGTATTGGTATTTACTTAATGCATGTTTAATCACATGCTTGATTTGGATGCTATTATGCTTGTTTATATTCTTTAAGTTAGAAGTAAGATTTGAGTGCTTAGGACTATCTAAATTAATTGGGGATTTTTCAGATAAAGCTATGCCGATAATAAGCAACATTCTTTTTCTTCCGATGTTATCAACTCTAACTAGCATATATATCTGCAATAATGAATCTGGGGACGATTTTTAAGATACAATACTAACGAAGGACTGTACTGTGTACTGCTGGTAAGACGGGCATACTACGTATGCCATTCTAGTAACAATTTGCCTTATAGTATACAACCCACTGGCAGCTTTTACAAGGCCACTTTGGTAATAATTCCAACAATCCTTGCATATCTTTGCTAGTCCTACTTACTTGATACTCAAATCGATTATCCAAGTTTCCATAGTCATTTCAGCAAAAGTATTTAAAGAAGTCAGTAATTTAACTCACGGATTGCTTACTGTTATTTTAATGTCAATTTATTTCTTACTGCAGTTTAAAATAGGCCCCTATAATTACAAAAGAGCTAATCTATGGGTATCGATTCAGATTATAGCAGTTATAATGACAGCTTTCATTTCAATATTAAATGAAATGATGGATACTAATTTCATAGTATGGGTTTCAATACTAATAGTAATATACGTACTTCTAGGTATAGTAGGGTTAATCATAATGATTAAAAAGTGCCCATCAATGTTCTACAAGGAAAAAGCCAATAAGATTTCTGATTTATTTAAATTCGAATTAACTCCAGGGGCAACTCCAGATGAACATAATATAAACTCTCCCTAACTTAAATTTCACAGCCAATCACAATAAGACATGACATACACCAATCGTCCTGTAACTTCATCCATTAGTTAGCTAATTTTATATAAAAATGTGGATTTTAACCCTAATTTATCACTCCATTGCAATTAATACAGGCTTTCGTACATATTTGAGCTAAAGTTACTTAGATAGTATAACTCACGAATTTATCCCTAGATTATTCAAAGACGTTAACAATACCTCAATCGAGGATAATTTAATAGATTTTGGAAACGATGCATTTTAAGTAGAAATAGCATTAAGTAATTAGATCTTACACTCAGTTGATGCAGATTTCTAAGCAACTTCTGCCTTACTAGTATAACCGGATTTTCTAAAGGTAATAATAACAGATTTAGACCTAAGCATTAGCATGGATTGGCTCATAAAAACATACTTATCCAAAGAAATAGGCAAGTCTAAAGTAGATCTCACAATTGACCTAGATTTTGACTTAAACTTGCAAGAAAGCAATGGCAGGCCTAATTTTATAGTACAATATCTATCTTTCAATACTACAGACCTGCAAATCAGCCTTTTTGATACTCCTCTTAAACTGAATTTTGACTAAGTTTTTGCTCGGTTTAAAGACCTAATTTTAAAGTAAGTAGAAAAGTACATACCAAATATCCTCCGGCAAGCCTTAAACTCTAGCATAAACAACTACCTAGACAACATGCCACTGGTTATTGATATAGGCTATACTGGTCTTCAGGTAAACTACACACTAACAGACGCTCCAACTATCAAAAACAACGCTTTGATATACTCAAGCTATGCTATTATAATCAATCGCAACAATCCTAACTTAAACCCTCCAATACCCCCTCCAAAGCAACTTCCAGATTTCTAAGCGTCTGAATTAGGAGTGTAAATGTAAATGAGCCAGTATACGATCAATTCAGGACTGTATGCTGCTCACTAGGAAGGACTGTTTCACTATAACATTACTTATGACCTTATAAAACAAGTATCTGGGACTGAACTCACCACTACTCTTTTAAACAACGCACTGCCAGGTATAGCAGATCTGTATGGATATGGTAAAAAGTGCGATATTATATGTGACAGTGCTGAAAACCCGGAGTTCGAGCTTATGGGTCCGGATATCGTGTACCCCAAGGGATATTTTACAGGTAACCAAGACTTCGATTGTGCTATAAACGTAAGAGGATAAGGCATTGCTGTTGTACTTGATTTAGACATTGATATGAAGGGGACCTTATATTTAGAGAGTTGGGTTGTTAAGGGAAGAATTGATAAATTTAGTGTAGTGAAGCTAAAAGAAAAATCATCCACTTTAAAACAGCCTATTAATGAAGAAGCTACAAAAACGCTGTTTAATATGATAATTAGCTGGTTACTTCCTGCAATTGATGACTAGTTTCTAGGCCCTGGTATTAAATTGCCTTAAATTAAAAACATTGACCTCAGCTAAACGTTTATTGAGGTTAAGGATGGGTATGCGTTGATACAAGCTTCTCCTGAATATGAAGACAAAACTAATTAGTTTATAAATGGAAGTCAATAAAAACTTTTAAGTTCACCGTAAAAAAGTTGTTCTTAATAGGAGGAGCAATATTAAGCCTATTGATACTTCTAGGGAGAATAATTATACTAAATCTGTAGCACCTTCTCCTAGAATTCTAAATAAAAGACTTTTAAAGTAAAAATTTCAGTATTAAAATAGTAGATTTTAAATACGCAGAAATAAAACTAGGTTGGGGAAGAGATCTAACAATAATTCTATTGAAAAATAATATAGGTCTATATAGACTAGAGCCACTGATAGAAGAAATTATGATAATAAAACTAGCTTCAGGGGAAATATTTAAAGGTAATTCAGTAATAGGAATCTTCAGTATGAAAGAAGTTATTAAATAAATCCTATGCAATGTAGATAGGTAACTTAATGCATAGAACTATTACCTTAGAATCCTTTTGCTTTAAAGCCTTTTTAAATGAATGAAGAATAGTAAAAGGATTTAATGCTAATTTAAAATTATATTCCACCCGATAAGTAATAAATTATTTAGAAGTCAGTTCTTATTCCTAGAAAAACAGCAGGATAAAACTGACTTGCAATAGATCTAGATGAAACTCTTATATACAGCTGCCAAAATTCAAATGATGCTTAAAACAAAGTGCCAAACGGTGATAGATGATTGGGATTTAATATAAGACCCTTTGCCTAGTAGTTTTTAGAGAAAATATCGCAATACTATGAAATAATTCTATTCACAGCCTCAGAAAAAGAATACGCAGACAAAATCATTAATTTTCTGGATCCTCTGAGGTGCTTAATTCATCACAGACTATACAGAACTAATTGCTTTAAATACGATAATCTTTGAATAAAAGATCTGAGAATCATTAAAAATGTTAATCTTAACAATATTTTGATTATAGATAACCATATATACAGCTTTGCCTTTTAGTTAGACAATGGTATTCCTATATCCACTTGAACCAATAACAGACTAGACAATGAGCTTGAAGTTATATAAAATTTTCTATTGAGCATAAGTATTAGTAAGAATCTGATTCATATTAATAGACGAACCTTCAAACTAACCGATTATTTGCTAGATACTTAATTAATAACTACTCTAAAATCATTTCCTCCAATCTTCACGAACATATTATTACTTAATTCGACAGCTTTGCTTGCTTCTTTTCTCATAAATTCTGGATAATTATTAACCATTATTCAAGTTCTATTGACTGATTTGTTATCAAAAAGGACTCATCCATACTTAGTTGACCTTATAGTACAATGATGGCTTGAAATGTACTCATTTTAGATTTATATATTGTTATCAGGCAATCTTCCTATATTGATTTGAGTATTCGACTCATCCAAAAACCTCCATTACTGTCCCTTCATTGATCCTTTTAATACAAAACTTATTACAAGAGATGACTTGGGTTAGGGCATTTAATCGGTACCTAAAGCACCCGGTTCACTGTCACTTTCAATAAAATCTCTTGTTATACTACTTTGTTCAGAAATTGAAGCACTTGGCTCCATATTAGACTCATTTTCACTTTCAATATAGTGGGCTGAGTCATCCATTTGTAAGTCATCAGCTGAGAAGTCCTCTTCTTAAATATTGACTTCCTAAATTCCACTTATAGCAGGAGTTTTATACGGCACTTAAAAGAACTTATCACCTGTATTTCCAGCATATTGAATAACATCGATTTCAGATATAGTGAACACTTCTTAACCAGCGAGTTAAATCAATACTCCTGGAAACAGAATCAATGGCTTTGTTACTTCAATTCAAGTTCCTCCCTTGCTTCCTAGATCAACTAGGCAGTACCCTAATAAATGAGTGTATATAATTTAGCAGTGAATTGCTGATACAGATTCGTCTTCTAGTTTCAAATCTGTTTGAGTCCCTGTAATCTTTCTTCCTATAATAGTAATTCCATCTGATCTAAAGTATTAGGAGTTAGGATAGCCTTATTAACTAATTGTAAACGCTTTTCCATTAAATAAATTCTTATTATCTTTCAAAGTTGATGAAATTTATAAAATTAGCTACCTTCCTTATTAGATTCTATTTGGTGTTATATTAGAAGCTTTTTCAAGGAATAATGTTTTGTATTACGGATCATTTCAAACACTTTCAAAGAAAGTGTTGCATCTATACTAAGTTACTACAGCGTTATATAGTGTATCAATTTCGTATCTCAAAGCTTCTTGTATAGCTTCAATCTAAAGGGAATGCAAATCATGTAAGAAAGTTTTAGTAAAAGCTCTGAAAAAGATAGCTCAGCTTACATTCACTCTGTTCCCGAAATTTGTACTTCAAAACTTTAAAGCATGGGAGTCTGTTAGTCATTAGTAGTTTTACTCTAGTAGGTATTATTACTCATCCATCTACACACCTATTTTTCTTTCATACTAACGTATATCTCTATTAATCTATCCTATCATTTTACGCAAATCATGCACAGAACTATCCAACAAAGCAGCAGTGTTTCTAAGGAACTCTATATCATTTAGATCTTGCTATTGGGCTATTGAATTAACAGCTGTTCCTAGCTTATACTCCATATCTGTTTAATCTTACCATCTATCAGTTTTTAGAGCTTTATGATTTCATGATTGATTCTAACCATAGGATTAATCTGTAAATCTGATACAATTCCTCCAAGTGAGTTAATACATCAAATCATCTTATCACTTTCTTAATTCGTGTAGAAGATTTTAGTAAAAATATTATGAAAACATCATTATTCTATCATAGTTTAAATCAAATTAAGAACTTTGAATAGTCTTCTAATTGCTTTTTCTTACTAAAGGGACAAATTTTACCCTAATAATTTTGCATAGTTAAGTATATACACTAATATATAAAACGGATATCCTCAATAGGTAATTCAATACACTTAATCCTTGTTCCTATATCCTGTGCTATTTTCTTATTAAGTTTAGCTGATTCACACTTTCGCAAAATATTTTATATAATTTCCAAGATAGTCTCAATTCTTCGTGCTAGACTAAAAGCCATAATAAATGGAAGATTTTTCCGTATATTAAGAAGCAGCTCCAAATTCTATAGTTACTCATAGTGTAGTAGGATAGTTTGCTTTTTAATAAAACGAAATTCTTATATCTAGACACAATTAATTAGAGCTTTACACCTTCACGCCTTAACTTAAACTAATATGCCAAAGTCATTTATTTGGTGAGATCAAATCCATAGCAACTATTATAGTTCCTAAATTCGAGTAAAATTTAATCTTATGTGCTATTGCTGATACTAAGGTATCTGTTATGAAATATAATCCTGATACAAACAGCTTATAAACTATTACTATTTACTCCTTTGAGTATGAAAAGGGAACTTAGAACATTGAGTTGATAGTAGATCCCGATCACAGGTGTTGGTGTGGAATTTTAAGTCCCCATAAACTGTTTATAGTACCGAGTAAATTTCCAGGGAGATCCGGAGGAGAAAATGATGTATATACCAATTGTATAGGAAATCACGAAATTTTTAACCCGAGTTTCACCATGGATATTCCTACCTTTACACGCTCTATTACATTCATCAAAGGGTTCACAGAGCCTACAATCATGCTGCTATATGCCATGGACGCGTTCTAGATGATAACAGGGATAAAGCAGTATACTGTTAATTTAAGATCCAAAGAACTTCAGCTTGTCAGTGAAATAAACAGTCTTCCTGGCACGATTTGTGAGCTAGTTTCCCTCGATTACCCTCTAAGTGGAATTTTAGCCCTAGGTGACCATATACTAATCCACTACGACGGGGCCAATATAAGCTAACGGTAAATCCCCTTCAGTTTTGAACTGTCAAAAAGTATACTGATATCCTCTCACAAACTCCTAACAGTCCTATACGACGGCACAATGGTAATCAACGGCCTTAATTACATCGAGGGTGCCAACTAGTACCTGGTAGATGAAACTTAACAGTCAATAGAACGCGTAGCAAGCTGTCATATAAAAGGATACAATTACTTCCAAGCAGCCTGCATATCAAAAGCATTTTTCTAGGAAGAGCTGCTTATATTCGTTGGCTCTTCTTACCATGACTCAGTGGTAATAAAACTTGAAATATCTAATGAGCCTCACTAGTCCTCAGATCCCTCCGCCTTAGAACAACTCGGAGTTGATAAATCCGGACGGCTTTAGGTCTCATCGCTTTATTATCTGGCTAATAAGACAGATTAGCTTATAGGACTCAATGCGACTACTAATCATTTAGTCGTGCAGAGATAAAGAACTGATGAAACTGGGTGCTCTGAGCTTATTCTAGGCTGCGGGTATGGGTATAACAATAGTCTGGCCAGAGTAGCGTTAGGATTAGAGCTGTGTCAGTTGGATAAGCTAGATGAAGAGGATATTGAAAGAGTTAAGGAGTTAAGGGATGTTTTTGGAGTAAGGATACAAGGGGAGGATAAGTACTTTGTTATAAGCGGGGAAAATTTCACTGTTGTTTTGCAGTTTTCCGATGAAGGATTAGAAAATTTAAAGGAAAGCTCGTTTGTAATGGATGAGGCGACGGTTTGGGCTGGGTGTGTTTTATAGGAGATGGTTTTGTAAATTTTGCAAGGCAAAATTTGTGTGTTTGATTGTGAGATAAAGAATTAGAAGGTTATTGAGAAAAGTTTTAGTAGTGTTGAAGTTTTGCAGAACTATGTAATTTGTGTTAGAGATGATTGTAGTATTGAGGTGGTATAGATTGCGAGTTAGGATGATTATAGTTGTTTTGATATAGATGTATAAGGGCTGTTTGTATCGGGAACTGTTATCGATCAGTCTCCTATACTAGGAATTGTGAGCAGTGATTATAAGATTATACTTTATGATTTAAGGAATCATCAAGCTCTAATTGAACTAATTGATATTTTAGAATGTCCTGCGATTATATCGCCAAATAGCAATATTGATTTACCTATTACAGATCCTAATTACCAACTACAATGTATACATTAACCCATTGAATCTTCTATACTTGAATTTAAGCTAGTGTGTATATGTAATCAAACTCTTATCATAGTTAGATTTTTTAACGAGGAAATAGCAATATATAGGTAATTTGCATAAGATAAGTTCTAAAGACTATGTCCTCAATTATACATCGGTCCTTCAGATGAACATGAAGAGTTAAAGAAAAGAGTAATTGTGCATTAGGAGTTTATTTATATACAGCATGTAATAAACAGTTTAGTTTTAATACCAGATGACAGCCACAATACAATACGAATCCATAGTGGGGCAAAAACACCTATTTACTCCCTTGCAGATATCAATATATCAGATGACGAAAAGACATTTATAATCTTACAAGACGATATTATAAAAATCTCCCAATTTGACTAAAAAATGTTTTAAAGTGGTAAATAATCCAACTATTTAGTTGACAAACTCCCAACCAATGCTACACCTAAGTCAATATAATGCCACGAGTAAAAAATATTCTGTTCCCTTTTCACCGAAGGTGAAAAAGTACGCTATTGCTTAAAAATGTTTATAATAGACTAAGATGGCGATATAACAGAAACATGCACAGCTTCTAATTTCAACGACAATGAAATAATTCTTAATATGTGTGTAATAGAATTCTCCCGTAAAATCCGACCTCCTTATGTATACGTGGCTGTGGGCACTGGTTTTATAAGCACAGAGGATAACCCTTCAATTGGCAGGCTTTTATTATTTGCAGTGTAGGACAATTTACTATAATAACAAAAACTACAGAGCATCCCGGGACTCAGAGGCCCAGTAAGCGCCCTGGCCAATGTAAACGGATACTTGCTAGTAGGAACAAGTCCCGAGATAAAGATTTACTCGTACGTAGACGATGACGATCCCTGGCTTGAGCCCATAGCCTTTTACTACGGATACAGAATGTCAAGTGGTATTGACTCAGAAGGAGAGTTCATCTTTATTGCTGATACTATCGATTTATTACTAGTCTTGAAGTATGAGGAGGGCGGCAACAGGAAAAGCTTTGAACTTGTAAGCTAGTATTCAAGAAATATGAACCCAACAGCTGTCGCTATCTCTGATTAAAGGTATATAGTGGCTGATGGATTCAAAAACTTTATGATATTTTAGAATGATGAGAAACTGGAAAGAGTTGCTGATTTTCATATAGGAATTACTATATACGGGATAACTAAGTTCTAAAGTATAATCATTTTCCCTAGTATGGAAGGAGCTATTGGAAGTTTGTTTAAGGTTACTGAAGAGGTCTATAAGAAAAATAATGCATTACAGACTGCCTTGCATGAGCATCTACCGTAATAAGCAGGATTGAACCCAAGGGGGTATAGGATGACTAGTACTCATGATAATGAAAGATAGAAAAAAGGAGTTTTAGACAAGGAAGATTTGTTTTAGTATTGTTATCTGTCTAAAACCATTCAAAGATAAATTTCAAGGTCTATTGGAACTACTCCGGATAATATTTTACATGGGCTAGGAGAATTACCGTCTTTACAAAAGTTTATTAGTTAGTAATCTAATTGCATATGCAAATCTTTGGGTTTATTTGCAAGATTTCACATGAAACAGTGTAAATTGGTTTAGAATATAATAAGGGTGCAATAAGATCCTATTGTAGGCAAATATTTATTAATATGACACTAATTTACTATAGCTTTAAACTCTATGCATTCTTTTATTTCTTCTTGTAGTAATACAATAAGATAAGTAGTTAATTGCTCTCCTGACTCTCTTGGATGAAAGACTAATCTGAGGTATCCTTTTTATAACGCTGGTATTACAACTTCACTTTATTGAACTTCCATTATTGATGTATCCTGGCTGTAAATACTATAAGTTGTATCATGATTCTCTTTGTTTTGATATGTTATCTTCATGTATTTTGCTCGATTAGATGTTAGTTTTACTTTATAAGATTTAGTTGGCTATAGTAGTGTTTAAGGTTGTATAAAGCTATTTATTACGTTTTATTCATTTACAATGCCATCTTATCCAGACATTAAGGGTTATAATTCATCGTTATTTTCCTTTTATGCTTCGTTTTAAGGGCTTTCAGTAAAAGATTGTTTAATTTAAGGCTGAATACTCAATGCTTTCTTCCTCTAATAGATTTATAGTTTTCTTTTATACGGCTAAAACTCCTCCTTCACTGTATTTTATTACTAAAAGTTCATAGGCTTATAAACCTATAAATCAAATTAAATGCAATCTGACTATCCATTTGATTGCTCTATTAATAAGTACAGTTTTTGTAATCCAATTTATTGAACTGGGCCAAATTTTACAGGAAATGCACCCCTTTTCCCTTTAGGTATTAACACATTTTCCTCTTTAATCTCCATTAATTCTGCATTGGAACTCTATAAATTATAGTTCACATCTTCTTATGTTTTATTAATATACGGGACTTTCATAAATTTCAGTTCATTTTACGGTAGTTTAACATTATAATTCTTTTATATCTCCATGTGTAAAGTAACTAATTACTTTCCAATCTGCGTGAATATCGGATTTTTCAAGCAGTTCAAATTTTAACTTGTTTTAGGAGATTCTATATTAGTGTATTCATTTTCCTTTGTTAATTAAATCGGTTGAAAATTTTTATTGATTTTAACTTGTTAGTTCTATTAAATGGATAAACTTCTTGCTTTATTATTGAAAATTCTCTACTCCTCAAATACAGTTTCAATTTATACATTAGGTATTACTCTAGTATTAAATTGAATACAATCAATAACGGCATCATCCACCATTATAATCAAATTAACCATCTTTTCATCAATTCTCATCCTTGGGAGAAATTCTATTTAAAAGGTTCCTTTACTCTTTTATGGAATTTAGATTTATTCCTCTTTAACCTGCATTACTTATGAATCAGATGATTTTATAGTAAAAGTTACATCAAATGTTTGGTTATTCACATAAGGCACTTTCATAAACTTGTATTCATTATGAGGTAATTTTATATCGTACTTTTTAGAGGCTTTAAGCATTATCGCATATAGCTCATTGCCCATTGTAACAAATTATTCTGATTGGTTAATATTTAACTTTTATTCAGGCTGATTAATAGAATTTGTATCGGGTAAGAAATGTTCACTTACTGTATTCTGTATATTATTATTAGAAGCTATTTTACATATAAATTCAATGCAATATTACTTTTCATTCTATGATTCAATAATTAAATGAGACCTAAGCTCTCCTTTTTATTAAACAGGATTGAATTAGAAGTTAATTATTTTCTTTTGCTTTGCAGGAATTGTGATAGTATTTTACTCGATTTATAATAACTCAGAATTAGTTGTATATAGATTATAAGTAATTTCTTCATCAGTTTTATTTTTATATGGAATTTTCATAAATTTAGCTTAATTAAATGGTAGTTTAACAGTATATTACTCATTTACATCAGTTATCATTGCAAACACATGTTTATCAGCTTAAACAAACGTTTTTTTACTTTTAGGAGAATCTTTTACACTTTATTAAATAGATACTGATTATGAAGTTGTTTTTGATAGAGTTGGTAATATTTTACCCTGTATTAAAACATTGTGAACTTAAGACTACTGTAATTTTGGTATAGATTTTATCAATGTTTAAATTGACTTACAATAGACATTTAATTAATAGCAGCAAATTATAATATCATCCTCTTTTAAGATAATATGACCTTTTTCTATCTTTTGAGATTCTATTGGGTTAATGTCTATTTCTAGCTCCACTTACTCATTTGGCTAAACAAATAAACTCTAGGTTTTAATTGTGAGCAATTAACTATTCGATGTAAAGATTTCAATAGTTTATTATTTAGAGGTTTTATTTGTATATGGTATTTGAATTGGCGTCGTTTAGTTTCTTTGAACTTTGAAATCTAGGAATTATTATATATCCAAAATCATGGCAAATAACTGATTATTTAATTTCATATCAGCTCCTAGGCTTTAATCATCAATCTTTGATACTTAATCATGCTTATACATTCTTAAGCTAGGTTGTAAGTGCTAGGGATCAGATATAAAAATATTCTCATTGTTATAAGTTCCTAGTACTGGCTGATTTTTACTCTCATTTAAGCTTTGAATTTATAATCTATTTTAGGCTTTAGCGATAAGTTGAATACACTCTATAACAGATTCATTAGATTTTACAATTAAATAAACCTTTACTTTCTTTTAAGTTTATAGTGGTAAAAACTTCAATTGGAACTTATGGGATTAACCAGCCTTTATTACTATAGTTGAATTAACAACTTGCATAACACTAGGATCAGAGCTTGTTAGTTCATATGTTTTATCGTCAGAACTATTATTTGTGTATGGAATCTTCATATGTTTTTCCTTATTACAAAATATACGTATTTTGTAGGTTCTTGTAATATCCATCATAATCGCAAAAAGCTTAGAACCTACTTCAATGAATTTATCTTTACTTATATTATCAAGGTTCTCGTAAGATTTGATCTTATCATCTTAATTAACTAAGAACTATTATTTAACCCTATTGTCAATCCTAGGCAACGATTATACAGGATCAACCGATCTAAATCTTCTTTTACAACTTGAATAAGTTCTTTACTATTGTTTTATAGGAGTAATATTAATACTATAAGGATTATGAATTATTTAAGGTGTAGTTATTCTCCTGTGCTTTTAACTAACACTGCGTACTTTTTAAATCTATGGCAGATTTTAAGTTTCCTGTTTGAGTACTCCCCATATAACATTTTGTATACGTTATACAATTTCAGGTCCAGTAGGTCAAGTTCCTCTCTGAAGTTTTGAGAAAATTATTTGATCCCTGAAATATACCTCAAAAGATCCTATTCTCGGAAACCTTTTATCGTTTACCTTAGCAAATTAAGAGCCTAGTTGATTCCGAAGAAAGTTAGGAGGTATTGTGTTTTAAATAACTTAAATGTACTTAAATTTCTACTCGATTTCGTTAGTTACTGTTTGGTAGTATTGAAGGTATTTCGATTCATCATGACTCGTACATCAATCATGAGAGGGACAGTTAATGCTGATTTAATGTTACCAGTGTTCTATGTAAACAAACTCAGGAAAAGCCATTTTATTGATCAGTTAATATGTAACAGAAAGTAGAAATGTAATCGTAAAAGCTGCATAAACTGTATCTCTTTGATCATAGTACTTATTTTCATAAGAATTATTACGAAATGTGTCCTTATTCTTTACAACTTCATGTAAAATTCGTATATACTTGAATACCTATTATATAACTAAACCAAATATCAATACAAAATTATATTATTCTAATAACATCACACCATTGGCTCTGCAACTTTCCTCTTTTCTATTTCTCCTGTCTCTGATATCATTTCTGTCCAATTATAAGGGTACAATCTTTCCTATTTCTCTGTATATGCCAAAATAACTCCTAATTACCTCTCCGCAGTACTTAAATAAAAGGATTTAGCATCTCCCATAGATATAACTTTGGCCTTCACAATATCTAAAGGCTTAAAGCAGTGATGCATAATACACGATGACCATTCATGCTTTCGTATATCAGATTTTCTTATAATACCTAGGAAAAAGGAGTTTAAAGCCTGCATATTTACAGCTATAATATGCACATGCACCATACTAACCGAAAGTTTAGTTACTTTACAAAGTACTTCATCTCCAATTCTAGGAACATTTTGACCCTAATGTAAAATATTCACCTTTTGTTCTTGATAATCAGGAGTTCCTCTTACTGAGGCCCTTGTTACACCTCTATTTTAATACGCTCCCAGCCCAGGAGTTCCCTCGATAATTTCCCCTGGTAAAACCATTATTATTAATCTAGGAATAGTCTTCAAAAGGCTTGAATTTAATTAGGCGGAGTTTTGGTGTAAGGGATTGGAAAAGTTATTGCTTTTCTTTAGGTCTTTAAGGAGTTTTTAGGCCGTTTATAATACTTTTACCATAGCTTTTGATTTTTTACTGTTTTTCCATTAGCTGTTTCCACTCTTCTGATCCGATATAGCCTGAACCTAAACCTCGTAGTTCTTTAATTTGCCGAATTTTCCTATAGTCTTTGAATGTATATGGACTATAATCCACTTTTCTGGGCTTTTTCGAGTAAGCTAATGCAGCTATTTCAGGTTAATAATGTAGCAAGTTTTGTTTATTTTATTGATTTGAAGGGATTTGTATGTTTAAATTTTTGCGTATTGCTTACTTCTAAACTCCTTGTTTTGGGGATTTTTTACTAGTCTAGTTTACCCTTGTTAATGTTTACTAATGACTATTTTAATTAAATAGTGTCATTTACCCGAATTTACTGATTTTCGAATGCAATTGGGAACTTCTAACACTTTTAATGATTGGCCTGTCTAGTTGACCAATTTCTTAAAGGGTTTTAATCTATCTGCCTTTCATATTGAAATGAAGAATATTAACAATTTGCGATACTATTAATATTTAGTTTAGAATGGTTAATACAAGCTATTAATGATTCTCATGTTGATTAAATTAATGTATATAAATTATGCTTTTGCTTGATGTGACTATTATGCTTAATTTTCTATTTTAGTAATTAAAGTATATACAAGCTTTATATTACTGGGAATATTTTGTATATAATTGTAATTATTTTTTGAACTAACTATGAAATTGCAAAAGATCTTTATGTATATTCTATCTTAGCTTTCTTTGAATATATTCAAAAACTTTAAATTAGTATTATATGCAATTTCAATACAACTACATAATCAAAAAGGTATTAAAATCTATAATCTTTAAAAAAGATTTTCTTTAGAAATGCCTTCAATACTATTTACCTTCGCTCCCTTATGATAATAATATCCCTTAAACAATTATTGCAGTTCTTGCTTATTTAACAATTTATGAATTCTTGAAATATTATCCTAATTCCGCTTATCCCATTAGCTCATTTTTTACTCATAAGGTTAATTAACCTTTTGATCAGCTTTAAAAGGAGAAGAAAAGGTCCTTTACTCTAATTTATTCCAATCTAGTGATTTAAACCAAGGATGTTGTTTAATTTCTTCAATTCCTTAATAACCTAGTCTATTTTCCGGCTTTGCCTATAAAAGTCTATTTATAAAATCAGCTCCTTCCATACTAACTCCCTCTGGAAGTTAGCTTACATTGATAATAGAGTAACTTTAAATAATTTTCTATAATATTTGTTACCTAGTTTAACCTGGATAAGGTCTTTTCCCCAATAAACACTCATAAGCAATAACTCCTAAAGCATAAAAATCAACAGCTTTTCCATGATTTTTCCTATTGATTACTTCCGGTGCCATGTATTGTAAAGTGCCGCTAATTTCCTTACAATGATTTCCATTAGACCTTCTAGCAATGCCTAGATCAGAAATACATAGAAACCCTTGATTATCTATTAAAATATTCTCAGGCTTTATATCCCTGTGGATTATTTCCTGTTGATGCAGATATTGAATCCCTAATACAATACAACCTATTATAAACCGAGTAGTGGACTCATTATACATCAAATTGGTTTTTAACCGATATCGAAGGTCTCGGTCTTCTTTAAGATCAAGGACTAGATAGATATTGTACTTGTCTTAGAACGCAAAGTGCATATTTGCTATGAAAGGGGAGTTTAAAGTACTCAGATATCGAAATTCGTTAAATACAGCATTAACACTTCTCTTTAGTATAATTTTTGACTTTTGCATTTCCTTAATCGCATAGTCAATATTTAGGAACCTATGTGTGGCCCTTCACACTACACCACATCCTCCTTAGCCTATTGGGTAAAGAAATTTAAAAGAATCAACTGATAGCTGCAGTGTTTTGTCCGTATCAGGGTTTTTGAAATTGCAATTTCCCATTTTTCTATGGTTATTATAATATAATACAGAATAAGTAATATAAGTCAATCATATATTTTATTATAACCTTCACGATTTGAGAAAATAGTATTAACAAAAGATTATCTTTTACTATGGCAATTAAATCAATCAATTTTCTTAGAAATTTACTTAACTAAACTAACAACACAGCATTAATGCACCCATCATTCTCAGGGTTATTAGTAACTTAAGCATATTTGCCCCATATAACCTTTCCCGTCGCAGTAACCAACCCAAGATCACTTATATTAACCTCAATAACAGTTCCCTTAGTGATAACTCCCAGCCCAGTATACAAATTACTCTATGGATTCTTCTTAACTCCAATTATGTCCAAATTAAAAGTGGTTTTCAACTCAGGATGTGTGACATGTGCCTTATTAAACCTCAACCCCGTCGGCCTTATATACCTTTCAAACTTCGGAGGTTTTCTTACAAAACTTTCCCCAACATAACACACTTTATTAATCATTCTCTTCCACATCTTCTTCTTCCTTTTTCCAGTTTTGACTACCTAGAACATTTCTTCATCTGTCATTGGCTTAACTTTGGGAATTGGGACTTACCACCTTCCAGCCTTTTCCTTACGTTTCTGCTTTATCATATTGCTTAGAATCTTTGTCTTATTCGTTCCCTCTCGTTCTAACAAGTAAGTAGGTACGGCTCCTTCTGGAGCCTTTTATTAATTCGTTGTTTCAACAGCAGACCCGTCATGCATTTTTAACCTGATTATGCATTACAGTTTACGCATATTTGCCTTTTCAGTGTACCGCTCTTTATTGAATATCTTTGCTTTGATTCCTTTTAAAGATTTTGCCTTGGCTGAAATTTCATGAACTTTTCTAGATTCTCTTTTCCGTCTGTATATAACTCACTTCTTTTCATCGTGGTCTAGTCTCTTACCCTCACGACGTTGGAACTACTCTATATAGTCGTTCTGAGGCTGAGTATAAATTACCATTTTAAAGCTGTAATCAACTATGGATAGGGTTGGCTAATGGCTAAAAGGTTTAAAGATTAAGTTTTTAGACTACTGGAAATGGGAATAGGAAGAGTTAAGGGAGAGTGTTTTAGGCAGAAGTGTCAAGAAAAATTAAAGGGTTGTATAAGAGAGCTAAGGGCTGAAAGGAATGGTTTAAAAGTAGAATTTTTAACCGAAGCCTCCTATACCCGCTGCTGAGATTAGAGATGTAAAAGGCTTTGTAGATAATTACATGATTGAGTATTAGTATAGGTCTGAGGAGGAGTTATAGAAGGCTATTACTACTTTAAGTAATTGTGAGTAGATTATGCAGAAATAGATTAGAAGACTGAGGATCTAAGGGCTGTAGTAAGATAAAATAATGAGATAGGTTAAATAGCTGTAACCCTCTGAGATTTAGTTCATGTGTCAGGACTACAGTACACAATTAAAATCTTAGGATTTTTCTTACGAGCACTTAGAGATAATAGATGATGCCTTTAATAATAAAAATTTGACGAAAACCTTTAGTTAAATAGGCAATATTCCCTTGACTTATAAGGATATTAGAAGATTACAGCCGTAGGTTTACCTTAACGATGAAATTGTAAACGCATTTATTTAACTAGTACCACAAACTAACGACAGTGTAGTTATGAATACTTACTTCGCTAACTATATATCAGATATGTACTAAAAGGAGGAGTTTGATCTACGCAAATTGTAGCGGATATTACAGAGGAGGAAAATATAATCAATACAGAACCCTTAGAGGATCATAATACCAATTAACGTTTCAAGTAATCATTGGGTACTAGGAGTCATAAACAATGAAGAAAAATCCTTTGACTACTATGACAGTCTGGGTAGTAAATATGCTAACTTTGTAACAGATCTTCTGCAAGTTACCACAGAGGCACTTTTAAATACAGACTTAGAATACCATAAGAAAGTAGTAAAATGTCCTCAATAATCCAACTTATACGACTGTGGGGTTTTCATGCTTAAGAACATAGAGTGCATAGCTCTCTAGAAAAGCTTAGATTTCTCTTAAAGTGACATGCATTATATACGAAAGCAGATGGTTGTTCAACTAAAATTGAAGGATTTAGACATTATGTAATTATTATGATAGTAAATCCCATAAAGCATTAACTGTTTTGTAGTTTATAAGCATCTCTCCCTCATCTGCAGCAATACTAAACTGCTCCTACTGGTTGTTCTTTAGTACCCAGCCTTCCATTCTATCAGTAATATCGTAATTCCATCTCAGATGCGTGCAACTACAGTATAGCTGTATTTTTGATGTTAAATGATCTATAGTCTCTTATTACTGTTTAAGTTTTTCCTGTATATCAAACGGGTTCCCAGACTGCATATTTTACTCCCGCTCTTTTAGTATTTAAATTTCTTATATTTCATTAGTCTTTTCAATCACTTACTCCTTTATTTTCTAATAATCTATCTCTAATTAGCTGGTTCTGTCTAAAATTGCTTATTTTTACTTGTTTAAGCTGATTAGTCGTTATTTCTGAGCCTCTATTTGGTTGCTAAGGCGTTATTACGATTCATCAATGCTTTAAGTTACCTCATTGTCATCTTCAACTAGCATTTCAAGTACTTTCTGGAACTTTTGAGGCATAAGTTCTAGTAAATCCTCTGCTTCCTTTATAGTTGTATCGAGAGTTGTATCTTAGCTACTGTTTTCCATATTTTAAACAGTTGCTTAGAAAATGCTAGAAGAACAACTTGCAGCGGAACTACAACGACGCTAAATTAATCAACAGCGTGAGTAACGATAGAACTAAAGGATTTTTGATGAGAGTGAGGAGCTTAGAGATTTAAAATAGAAGCTAATGACGGCTTACATTAATAGGGAACGCACTGCACAACTGTAGGAAAATTACCATCGAAAAGAGTAAGAAGTGGTAAATGAGGCATTGATTGAAAGGGACATGCTACGCAAGGCAGAATAAGATTTGCAGTACTAAGCCTGGATGGAGGAGCGTAAAAGAAGAGAAAGAGAACAAGGCAAGCAGGTTCTGCAGAACTAAATGCTGGAACGTGAATAACTGCGGCAAGAATCCTACTAAGAATACCTAAAAGAACGTGATTAAGTGGATTCAGTGATCCAAAGACTAATCCAGGAGGACCAGCAAGCAATGCGCCAAAAAGAAGAAAAGAAATAACGAGCTTTAAACGACATGTAAGAATCTGTATACATGAAGGAAATGTTATAAAAACAACAACGAGAAGCAGAGGAGCGTGAGCTAGAACGTCTTAGGTTATTCGAATAAGAACAAGAAAGACGTGAATTGGAAATAGCAGCTCAAAGGGCGCAAAAAGAGGAAGCTAGAAACGAGATCTTCGAAAGATTACAAGAAGAGGAAAACAAGCGAAGAGCTGAGCAGGAATACATAGAAAGACTAAGAACAGAGTTATACTACGAAGAAATGGAGTACAATGCCAGAATGAAGGAGCAAGAAGAGGCCAGACGATAGTACTAAATGCGAGTTGAGCTCTAAAAGGCTAATGAGTACCAAGCTTAGTTGAAAGAGCAGAGGAGACGGGAGGAAGCTCAGCTAGAAAGGGAGTTTAAGGACTAAATGATGGCAAAGTTTGCGGAGGATGATAAACTAGAGTAGTTGAACGCGCAGAGGAGAAGGATGCGGGAGTTAGAGCATAAAAGACAGGCTGATTCGTTGTGGCAGCAGAAGTTAGAGAGGTTGAGGAGGGAAAGAGAGATGGAGGAAGAGGAAAGGAGGAAGATTGTAATGGATGAGGACGAGAAGAAGGAAATCATAGAGCGAGAAAGGAGAAGGCTGTTGGAGCAGTATGCGCCTTATGTGTCAGAGTACTTGCCCAAAGGAACCTTAAGGGATGAGGATGAAGCCATGTTGGTGCGCAGGCAGAGGTAGTTTTATAATTATGTCCGATTTGAATAAGTCTTTAGTTGATACTATTAGGAATTCTAGTGAGATATTGCCCTTGAGGGCGTCTCTAAGAGCACAGATTTTCAAAGTGTTAAAGTAGAACTCACCTGGAACTGTTACTAATACACATGCCGCTCAGTTTTCTACAACACCTGAAGGGTTACTCTGTATAAGTCTTTTTAGGGACTTTTTACTGATTTCTGGGTTAAATAATACTTTAGAAGTGTTTGAAGGGGAATGTGATGCAATGGGAATAAGTAGAGGTGACTTGTAAAATAATTTCAAATTTAAAGTTAAGGACTCCGATCCAGTTATGTATGGGATTACTAGGGAAGTAAAGGCAATTTAAAGAGAGTTGGCTATTTTTATGAAGCCTTAGTGGGATAGAATGAAGCAGGATTCAGGGGATAATATGGATAGAATTGTAAGTATGCTGAAAAGACAAGATGATGATAGTGATGAAGATGATTATTATCCTACTCCAAGGCCAGAAGATGAAATGTTTACTGGAAAGAAGCAAAGTCATAATGTAAGTTTTTAAAGAAATTTTAGTAGATTTGTTCAGTTTGTTGTTATATATAGAAAAATTTGTATAATTGATTAATCAAGTCAATACTCATAATTATAAAATGGACCCTTACAATTACAGGTAGACTATATAGCACTATACCTTTGCTGCAGAAGCAATATAATGAAGTGAAGTACAGAGTGATACTATTGACTAGTTCAACAGTCTAAGAAAAAGCTCAAAACAGTATCTAAAATAAATGCTTCCTGCCATTAAATATTGCCCTAATTAGATATTCCAAGCATCAATGCTAAACAATTAAAAGTTCTTTTACGCAAGCAAAACAATCTGTGGCATTTGAAATTTCCACTCTAGTACAAACACTGCTTTATTATCCTTAGATCTTTCTTATAGCATAAAATTCACATTTGTTAGTATTAAGCATGGAGTTATACTGAGAATCGGGAGACAGGGAAAGCTTTATATTAATGGAATAGATGATTCGAATTATTAGCACATAAAAGTACTGCATAATGAACAGGTAAGAGACTCAATTTTTACGAAAGACACGTTGATTACTATTTTCAAGGATAATACTATTTAAAGCTATAATATTATCTCATAATAAGCTAACAACTGTGCACTAAAATCACAAATTAATGCAAGGGTGATTGCATATGATTAAAATAGGAAATTAATCTTTATTGGAGACAATGAAGGATTTATTAGCATTTTATCTAATGATTTTCGTATTTTAAGTAGAATAAGGGTGAATCCTGGAGGAATAACAAAAATAATTATTTATAGAGATAAAATATTTACAGGATGCAATCAAGGGTATTTGGCATGACATAATCTAGAAGGAAACCAAAAATTTGATACATATAAATGGAAAGCTCATAATTCAAAAATAAAGCATATCGAAGTTTTCAAAAATGATAAAATCTGCTCTGTTTCTGCTAACAATACAGTTAAGTACTGGGCAAAAGACGATGCATTGAACGCATTTTTTATTGGATCAATGCATTAAAATATAGTCATGATAAAGTTTCTCAATACAACTGAGTAATTGCTAATCGTGTAATAATCAGGCATATGCAAAATATACAATTTATTTCAAAAGTATGACCTTAAGATATTCAAGCAGTATGACTAAAATTCTAGTCAGATTAGCTATACAGTTTTGAACTCTTCACTCTATACAGCAAGTTATAATAACAGTATTTTATACGAAAATATAACAGGTAATGAGTATCAGAGCATTCCAACTAATTTACAATACATTTCTTTAATATTAGCTTCAAACATGCATTCCTGGCTTATTGTATGCGGAGATTAGCAAATAATTCTACAAAATGCGTTAAATTTGAAAATACTAAAGCAATATCAGATCAATTTCGATGTATTTATAGCTTCTATAGACAAATATGACCACTTTTTGGTTACTAATCATAATAGAGAAAATCTACAAGTCTTTAGACTTAAAAACTTAAAATTACTTTACATAATTAGAAATCCTGATTGCCATCCTATTGATTTAAGCTTTATTAACAAAAATATCATAGGTGTAATTGGAAGCTAATCCCAATTAATAATTATTAAACTATGATATCAAAATTATTCAATTGTAATCTAAAAGGATCTATAAGGAATTTTACCAACTTAATTATTAGTGAATTAAGCACTTAACCAATTAGTCATTTTGGAAAATAGCCCATATGCAACACTCTATTGTTATGAGGCATTGAAGAACTCATAATGATCTTAGGATGCTAACTAATCGATATTCATTGATTGCATTTTTAAGCATAAGTAGAGTTTAGTATCTGCTGGGATAACTTAAAATCTGCTTTTAACTGTAGATTGTTAGTCGATTATTTGGATTTGAGATTTGAAAATGAAGAGTTAGATAACTTATATAACATAATTCAAAAATATTTACAAGATAAAACCGATTAAAAGAGATAAATATATTATATTTTAGACTAAGCATTATTTAATGCTTATAAAAAATCCAATAACTCAAGAAAAACTGTCAATTATTGGTCCTCATGTGTATTAAGATTAGTTCTACGCTTATTTTTAAAAGATTTTATCAAATTTAAACGTGGAATATAACTCAATCATGGATAATTTTATTATTTTACCAAACTAAATCAATTTGGTAAATTTTTATGCATTTTATAATTATTAATCGTTGGTTCAAAGTGCTATAAAAAATAAATCTGCAATATTACGAGATAAAATACTCAATAAAAGCCCATTTGAAGTTGTAATTGAAAAATAAAACATGAAATTGATTTATTAAATAATTTTAGGGATCTCATAGAGTAAAAATATGGAGTATTTAATAGGTTATGAATAACTAATCCTTGTAAACAAGATGAAACTAAAGTCAATCTTCTAATTAAATAAAAAACTCCTAAAAATCGATAAACAAAATATATATTACAGCTTTGATAAGAAATCAAAACACAAAGTATATAGTTTAACTGATTTTAAATATCAAAACCATAATGACTTAATTAACATAACTTCGACCGATTAAAGCTAAATGCAATAAGTTTCCGTTAAACGATCATAAGTTAAATTACCATTGAAAATAGGAACAAAGTAAAGTATTTAATTTATTGAGTAAATAATTAATCGCACTAAAACAAAAGGACTGCAGTCATAATTTTTTAGAATATTTATTGATTTTAAATGATAAAGAGCTTATAAGCTGTTTTGGTTATGGTCACTGGTTTAGATATTTTAAATGATTGTTCTGATACTACATCTTATATATGGATAGCAGGTTTGAACTATTGTTTTAGTGTTTGTTACGATCTTATTAAACCTATCATGAAGATTTATTATGGTAATTAAAACTAAAGGATAAATAATAAAAAATCCTTATTTCATTATATGTATTATTCAATCAATTTCAGGAATAATTTATACTATTCATTAATTTTCTTATTACTCTAATGAACCTAGATAATGATAAGGACTCAACACTTTCCAGACTACTTTTCTTCTTATTTACTATATAACTAGCTGTATTACTGGAATACTACTGCTAAGTGTATTTAAGAAATGCAGATATTCTACATTGATAGCTTGGCAATTGCTTTATAAAGTAGGCACTTACTGATTACCGAATCTATATATAATCATTTTCATATCAGTCTTATTTACCGCCTGTGATATTACCAATAATATAGACGACTAATATGATTTCATGAACTTACAATATGCCTTTAAAGTAATTTTTGAATAAGTAAGTGAAGTGGATTATACTGGAGTTTATAAAATCATTTACATTTTAGCACGAATCTTTGCTAAAATGATAGTCCTAAACTTAATCACAGCTATGATTGTATATTATTTTCTTATATTAAAGAATTGAAAAGCAAATTTAGAGTGTGAAATGAAATTGAGAATTATTTGGTGGGTTGAGACTTTCTATTTAAGTAAAAGTAATGAAGAAGAATATAATTATCTATTGCTTAGCAAGCCGTATTTTAGTTAATTTAAATGTATTACATATAACATTTCTAGAAATTAGAGTTATCAGTTGTATAAACTTAATAATACAAATTCCTCTATAATAAAGTCTAATGAGATTTTAAATATAATATGTTCCTAGTAAATCTTTAATTTATCCAACTATTACATTTTTGTTGTAACTGATTAATAGATTAACTTATATGGAATAAGGATTTTTCCTAACCTAAGAATTAGAGCCATATGACGAGCTTCTACCGCTTTACGAAGAGTTTGTGAGTTACTTAGATGTAATGCCATAAAAGATAAAGCGATTGTTATAATAATCATAAAAATCCGTGATAATGGATGGTGAAGCCCACATTAGATGAATCAATATAAGAAAATAAGAGCTAAAAGAAGGATTATAAAAGCTAAAACTACTGTTTAAAAATGATAAAAAGATTCTAAGGATTAAAAAATAAATAGAATCTTATCAACTGTAGACAAGCGCTTTTAAAAGATAACTTTAAACATTAAAACAGCATAATTAGGAGTACTAAGACAAGTATGCATAATAAAAGAACAAAGTTGATCAATACAATCAGGTTTTGAGAGTCTTAAAGATGTAAAATTAGAGAATAGAAGTATAAATAAACTTAAAGAATAAGATGCTGCCTTCTGTCATAATAAGAAAGAATTACAACATGTTTTCTGGTATAGAAAGGTATGGAAAATTGATAAATAGAAGCTATAATCAAACTCCAACTATCAGAAAATAAAAGAGAAATACATTACCGACTAAATAATCCCGATGTGATTTATCCTGGGACGGTTCAATGAGTAATTTATAGAAATCTGAATACAAACAATTGTTATAAAGACTTGAAAACACTAGGAGAAAAATTAGCCTGGAGTAATAATAATAGTATGAATAGAGGTAAAAGCTAAGAGTAGCTCAATTTTTAATAGAATGTTATAAAACTATTGTGAATAAACAGGCTAACTCAATGCTAGATAACAGCTATAATATTTATCTAACATTAAATAGAAATGACCATCCAAATAAAAGCAGAGTAATTAAGTTTTCTAATATTGATAATTTGCAATATGACCTATTATAGTAGAAATTCGAGAGAAAAGTAAAGCTTCATTTACCTTGAAGTGAGTTTTAAGAGTTAAATTTTGATCAAATAATTGATATTTTTACGTTTAACCCTATTCTACTCCAAGAATTATCAAAATCAATCAAAAGAGTTAAAATTCAGCATAAAAATTAACCACATGTTCAAATAAAATTTTGCAGTTTTTTTTAATTCTTTTGTTTTAGATAGCAGAATGCATATTTCAATAGATTTATTGTGTCTTATAGTCGTAAATAATTGTAATTAATCTACTAGGATTGTCATAAAATAGTATACTTATAGCTAATTTATCAAAGTTAGCGATCTTAAATAATATAAAAAAGATCTTTAATATTGTTAGAATAATATCGTATTGACTAATAATAAACATTAAAGTTATAAAAAATCTTATTAATTATCAAATATTATCCATAATAAAGACAACAAATGAGTTGTCTGTATATGCAAAATCGCTTAATTTCCTGCTATATAAAAGGTAAATCTATTATCTAACCTATGTAACTGCAAATTTCTTTATGGATTTGATGAATAAGCATAATATTCTTCATTTCTAAAGTAATCATAGCCGACATTTTCTACTCCTTAATAGATCCAGGCTGTAGGTTTCTAATAACTCTAGGAACGAATACCTTATCACATCTCATCCATCTATCCCTAAAATCCTCCCATTCATCTTGATCAAAACAATCACAAATTTTAAAAACATAAGGACAACAGATACATATCGCAAAAGTAAAAGGAGCAGCAGTTAGTAGCCCAAAACATAGAATCCACAGAACCAAGTACTCTTCAACTTTGTAATCAGGCTAATCAAGCATATAAATCTACGCAAAGCTTTCCTCTTCTTTAGGAAAACTAGATCCATCTAAATCATCAAAACTTGCAGAGTAGCTTCCATCTGATTTTCTAACTTACCACTCACATTCTACCTATGATCCAATTGCATAGGTTTAGCCATAAAATACAGTTTTTGAGCATAGCCAAATAGGTATAAAGATTAAATCGTCTGGGCAATCCTTCCTTATTCCTTCATTTAAGCTACTATAATTTACTACATCCTTGCATAATTTATGATCGTAAACCGATCAGCCATTAACATTCTCGCCTATATTATTATAGGTAAAGTCTGTTTGACACCCCCAGCCTGGAAATACCTGGTTATCGAATTCAATAGACACCTTATATAAACCATATACATGGGAATTTATTAAGTCTCATTCTTGATAGGACTATATCGTACAAATTCCACTTTCCCATAAATCTTCCGAGGTATATCTGTGTCAAATTCCAAAATAAATACCAAGGAAAATTGAACCACATACTAAAGCAATTGGAAACAGTATTATAGAGACTACAAATGTAGTATTAGCCATCTTATATTTATTTCTAAAGGATCAATATATGAATTGGCTGTTTTGCAATAAAGTAGGGTTAGTATAACGCGTATTTCTAATAAGAAATTACAAATTGATGTATTAGATAGTGAAAATTGACCTTATGAAAAATAATTTGTACTAACTATAATCAATCATCCGAGCTATCACTTATATCCATAAAGCTCTCTTTTACTGTTCTTGTTTTCTCCACTTGACCAATCTTACTATTATATACTTAAGTCTCACTTTCCTCCTCATCCGACTTACTAAGAAACTAGTTGGCTTTTTTAATCAACGATTTAAAATTTTTGTAAATTTCATCCGGGGAATCAGAAAACCCTCCAATGCTTTATAAGTTATTCAAATACTCATACTACTTTTGCCTTCTCCAATAATTAGGCCGTGATTTATCACTGACTAATTTACTCTGTTACTTCTACTGAATCCATTTATTATAATACGGTGTTTTCTCAAGATTCACAATATACGAAGGACACTTTAGTGCCACATGTCCTAATTCTTAGCAAATGTAACAATGCACTCCCAATACAGAAAAATTACCAAAATCGCATTTTCCCTCTAGCTTATATAAAGGATCGGCGTACTAGGGATATTGATTAAGAACTTCCAATGTTTTACTTCAGGTTAAGCACAAAACCTCACAAAAACTAGAAGCCATGGCACTTGCAGTTCTTTAGTAACCACTAAAATATCCAATTTCACCGAAGAATTGTCCTTCGTTCAATTCTTAAAGAGCAGATTTACTTTCACGGTGGTATATTATCAATTCGCCAGTTTGTATAAAATATATAGTTCTAGTAAACTACCCTTCAATGATGATATAATCATTAGGAGCAAAGGTTTTAAACTTAAGCTTTTTTGTCAGCGGTGCTATTAGTCGCTTGTGCACTATCTTGATGAAAATAGAGCATCTTTTGATAGTGTATCCATACAACTTAGCAAATATTTCATTTCTTAAAGGTTCACTCACCATTGAAAGAATCCGCTGCTCTCCAAAGTCATCTTGATTCTAAGAGAAAACATAATCCATATAGTTTCTCACCTTCTACCGGAGATCATGGTTTAGTTTATGATATTTCATATACTAGTTGATTTAAAGCATTATTTATCTCCTTCTCTCTCACTTTTCGTTAGTTTAGCTTAAATACCCGCTGACACTTCCAATTAAATCAGCGAAAACTCCACAGGCAAGACTCATCATGAAAATAGACGCTAAAAACTCTTGTTCATTCAACGCTTTAAAGTCGCCGTATCCTACAGTTATCATAGTAGCAAAGGATCAGTATAGAGAGGTAATATAGTCTTCTATGAAGGTAGAATCTCTTTCTTATCTTTCCCAGAAATCTCTTACTCAGGTCTAGGGAGACTCATTTACTACTCCTATAAAATACTGTAAACAGGCTTGCCAATGTGTTATTAGTAGAATCATAATTGCTAATTTAGCCATTTATAAGAATATTGAAATACTGTCATTTGATAAAGAGCTTTCAAGACTGAAAATAATCTGTCTTATTTTTATCAGACGAATCAATCTAAGTATTTTTAGCATTCGAAGCAATTTCACTAGCTTAATAATCTGTGAGGACTCATATGCTAAGTCTTCAGTGAAATTTTCTTCCTCATTTTCTACTATAACGCCTGATAAAATCCAATCGTATGGAAAACTAGAAAGCAAGTCTAACCAAAACCAAAATTTGATGTATTCTTTAGCGATTGTTCATCTTTATATAATTATTATCCCATTGTAGTATATTCCTGTATTAAACTATATTAGTATATCTATAAAATAAGCTACTGTTATACAAGCATCTAAAATTTAAAATTCATATGACGGGTAAACTCCAAAAGCTAGTATCATTGGTATTTAGAAGGATTAGTAGATAACTAAGAGTAAAATTAAGAGGTCTCAGGCCACCTTTTTAGAATTCTCTGGCAGAATTATTCATTAAATAGGTTCTTAGTTCAGATCCTTTGTGTCACTTAGTGAGAAAACGCTACTCTAACGATTGTAGTTTTATAAGTCTTAAGGTAGAAATTGATTTGCTTGTAGATCTTAGATTGGTTGCAAAATAGGGCTTTAATCAGGGTTACCCTGCAGTTTTTACTGATTTATTTGCGAAGAAAACCTTGCTAGTGTCTTTATATCAAATCCTTTATTAAAAATTAAGGATCTGCGAAGCTTGTTTACTTCTACATCTTACATTTATATTTAATTTGAAGTAACACTTTATCACCTATTTTATTACTTATGTATAGAAGATGCTGCATGATGTAATCACTTTGATTAATAATACAAAATAATCTGTTTATGTTTAAACATTATATTCAGAAAGGATGCATAATTAACTATTAATAGCTCTAAATTCAGTTCTAGATACTCAATTTGCCAGTATAAAAGGAAAATAAGAACTTACATGCATAAATTTGAAATCTAAAGACTATACAAAGCTGAACTTATGCACTTTTCTGTGTAAGTTTCTCATAGTAAAATGTTAAACTGATGTGTAGTGTAAAAATCTCAATATAATTTTTAATTTAGTTTATAATGGTCTACCTAATAAAATGGCTTTATTAACTTAAAATATAGATTTACCAATCGCTTGCCAAAGTACAAAGAGTGTTATGCATTTTAAGCCACGCCATAATTATTTATGGAAGGCTCTCCTGAAACAAACGAAAAACTGACAGATTCTGAGTTCAAAAGCTTTGTGAAATCAAAAGTTAAGAAGGTAGCATCGACCTTTTTTGCCTAGTTAGAATAAGATGGGCTGGAAATAGGACTTAAAGAGGTAATGAGAATAAATTAAAAGTAATCTATAATCAGATTGATCAATTGGATCATAAAGGGGGATAGAGGGCGACACTACACAGATTCGAATAACGCTTAAAAGATGGAGGCCTTCGTGAAGAGGTACCTATTCGACAAGTATGTTGTAGTAAATGCTTAGAGTAATTTTAATTCTTACCAAAATGTGCTCCTCTCATTCCCTGTTGACAATTGCTCATATTTTCCCGAGCACTACTGAATTTACTATATATTAACTTGGATGTGAGTAATTATAGGATTTTTTCCGTCTATACTAAATAATCGAACATACAGCTTTAAGTCAAAACTATAAGGAAACAATGAATTCCCTTAGACATTATCTCAATATTAATTCCAAATGTAAGCTTGATAAGCCTTACATTATCACAGTTAGATCATCACAATTTCCCTTTTTAGTATACTATTTAATTGATTTATTATCATGAAGGAAATATGTAATAAGAAATCATTTGTATTATATTTACAATATATTTGCTTGGATTGTTAGAAATGTTATCATTATTTAAAAAGTTATATTATGTAAAGTTATCAATAATATAAAGATTTCCCATAAAGTAATAAAATTACTCATATTTCCTTATGAGATATAGTCTCTATCCTTTGATTATAATAAAAATCCTAAAAATATGGTTTTATCTGCAAGATCATCAAATTACCTTTGGCAAATTTTGATATTAATTTGTAATAGTTTAGATACATTAAGACCTGGCGATATAATTTCCTAATCAATCACTCCACCTTTGAAAAATTTTTAAATCATTTTTAGCAATGCCTAAGCATTTAATTTGATTTAACTACAAGTGCCGCAATCATTTGCAAGTAAAGTATCCTTTGCTTATTCGTAGGATGTAATGCCTACATTAAATTTATAAGGCTATTCTCTACAAGGTGATGTAATTGATTATGAGGGATAAATGCTTAATAATGGTCTATTTAGTATTTCAGTCATGCTAGATAATGTTAATTAAGTGTGAAGTTAGTATATAGGTATTTCCCTTTAAGATGAGATGGATGTCTTGATATCTCTTAATACATCAAATAGTCCAATATGCTATAAGAACTGTAATAATAACGGAATTTGTAATTATAATCAAGAATGTATTTGTGATTTAAATTATTTTGGAAAAGGTTGTGAGTACTTCGGATAAATTGCCATTATAAATAGTGAAATTTTACTTAATTTGTAGGTGCATTAGTATTACCCTATTCGTCTTCCAATAAATGAAGATGAATTCGAAGTGAATATACAGATGTTCACAGGTGTAGTAGAAATGTACTGAAAATATTCAAATTCTGGTACTACTTATCTACCCTTTGACTAAAACTATCAAAAGATTTATTAATAAGTATCCGAAGATTTTAGTTTTGCTTATAGTCCTTTTCCTTCGACATCATATTAAACCCTATTTTTAAGTATATATAATAAAGATAGCATAAATTCCACTTTATCTATAAGCATAAACACAGTGCAATCAGAATCTGAAGAGGAAAGCAATATGGAAGGTATTCTTATTTTTACATACTGCATTATAGGAATGATAAGTGTCTGTATTTTATCATTTATGATTCTTGTTAAACGAAGATACTAATAAAGCAGTTCAATAGCCCCTGATTATAATGGATTAAATGATTTTACAGAAGAAGTTTCTCGCAGATTTCCAGTAAAGCATTTTTTTAAGTTACATAGTCAAGATAGCATTGAATGCTGTGTAATTTGTTTAGACTACTTTAAAGATAATGATTAAATAAGATTTCTAGGATGCTATCACATATTTCACTCAAACTGTATAGATGAGTGAGTAAAGCAATCAAATGTAATATTTAAGCAGTTATGCCCGATATGCAAGGGTGATCTTTTGTAATAATAAGAGCCAGATATGAATTTAAGTAGCAGTTTGTCAAAAATAAAGCAAAGGGTTGTTGATATAACAGTAGTAGAAGATGAAGACTCCCATTTAAAAATATAATGATTTAATTAAAATATTTATTCAATACTATCGTTTAATTGTCAAAAGCCTCTACTGATCTTATTAATCAAATTTAGCAAAACGGAGTTTTGCATATAGAATATAAAGACATAGACGATCCTGTTACAATAGCAGATAAAGCGACTTAATAATTGATTTAGTCAACATTATCTCATTATTTTCCTCATATTACCTTGTATGGAGAGGAATAAGTAGAGAATCAGGCTGACAAGATACTACAGTAAGTGAACTTTAACCATATGGATGAATTACAAAATTACTCAAGAGAAGTAAGTGCTTCTGACATAGTCGTATGGATTGACCCACTAGATGGAACTAAAGATTTCGTAAGTTCTTAGCTATAGAACGTTACTTCTCTTATAGGAGTAGCGTATAGAGGACAACCTATTTTCGGTGTAATTAATCGAGTATTCAGTGATCTGAATGAAATCTGCTGGGGTGGATAAGACATTGGTGTATTTGTACTGGATAATAACGGGTGCTAGCAATTCCATCCTTAGTAATGTAATCAAGACATTATAATATACACCTCGAATCACTAGACAGAGTAAGGAACATCATTTGTAAGAAGTTTGAATCCTGTAGAAATTATATACACAGGTGGGGCGGGTAATAAGGCTTGGAAGGTGATAACAGGGGAAGCTAAAGCCTATGTATTTCCTTAATAAGGCATGAAGAAGTGAGACACATGTGCGGCTGATGCTATTTTCAGGAGCCTTGGAGGACGGTGCACATATATGGACGGCTTAGAAATAAACTATCAACAACCTAGAGCAGAGTTACCAGGATGCATTATGTCGCTAAGCTTCGATTATCTAAACTCAATAATAAACCAATGGGTACGTTTCAACAGCTAGTAACAATCAATATATAAAAACATCTAACTAACTACATCTCATCATACTTGTCATTATCAAAATTCTCATCATCCGTAGGCATTTCAATCAACTATTAGATCCTTTCGCTATTAATTCCACTCTTATCCAATGCTTTTCTATAATTGTCCCTTTCTACTTATAGCTCCAACAACTGCTACTTCATTTATGACATTTCCTTAGTCTCAATATTCTTAAAAGGCTCATTTGTAATAAGTTTAACCCTTGAGGCGTAGTTCAATGACATCAAAGTTTCCTCTCTATTATAATCAGCCGGGGAAATATTAACAAACATAAGTGTTTTAGCCGTTCCCCCCAACGAATCACTCATTAACATGGTTAATTTATTGTTTCTATACGGAATATGTGACTCCCCACTAGACAAAGCCGAAATAACATCTCCAAGTGCTGTCAAACTCTTATTGATAGCTCTTCCTTCCCTTAATCTTTCTGCAGTGGCATCCGTCTTGCTCACCCTTTCCGACCCAGCTAAATCTACTAGACTTAATTTCCCGACAGTTCTCTGATTAGTCTCATGATTTGTAACATCTATCAAAACTCCGAAAATCAGATGTGAACGTGAGCTAGAGTCGTTCATTTTAGTACTGCTTGTATGTCTGAAATTATTCCCTTAGTCGAATAAGCTTAGAAGTAGATTAGGATTATTAGCTACCCTTATAGTTACTTCAGGTATCACTACCATTCCTTTCTGATCTTTTTTGATGTTGAGTGGAGGAGGACGGTTCTGCTGGTCGTGGGGTAGGAACAGATCTACGAGACGGTCTAGGTAAAGTTCTACCATATAGCACGAGACCTCCCAGGTGTAATAACTTGGCATCCTGCCAAGTAATTAGTACAGCTCTTCAATAGCACGTGGGACTATACCCGGGTTACCCTGCACTCCTTATATTGTGTATGTCTTACCTGAGCCCGTCTGGCCGTATGCAAATATACACACATTGTACCCATCCACAGCACTCTGTATAAGATTGGAGCTGTCCTCAAAAATCTCTTCTTGTGTTGAATTAGCACCAAACACTGCGTCGTATACAAAAGGCTTCACTTGTCCTGTTTTAGTTTGTACATTACATGTAAACTCATCTGATAGGTTTACTATTGTATTACAGTTTCGCTGGGTTTCATTACGGTTCATTGGACGAACTCGGCAAAAAACGCGGATTTTTCCTTTGAGATCCTCTATTTAATTATGTAACAGCTTACGTTGCCTTAGTGAGTTTTTAAGTTCTTCTTCCTTTTAGTGGTTTGAGGATTAAACACTGAGGAGTTGTTAAGTTATTTCGTTGACTTATTGTTATAGGATATGAGCCTCTCCTGCCGCTACTCTTAGTTCTTAGAGAGTTTCTTTGAGTTCTTAAGCTTCTTGCTATGTTCTCTTGATTTTGTGCTTCTTTTAGTCTAGTTTTGTTTAAAGATTTGATATATTTTTATTAGTTTCTTATAGTTTTGTTTGCAGATCGTTTATGTCGTTATTGTTATCCTACTTGAGAGCAATTATTTAGGATTTTAGCTCGTTGTTCAGTCTTTCTATTTCATCCTTTAATTTTTGGATTTCTGGTTGTTGTGAGTCTACTCCTTGTTGAAAAGCTGATTTTCTTAAATCCTCTAGATCTTGTTCACCTGGTTTCCCCCTTATTTCAGCCTATAATACTAAAATTCTATTCTCCTTGTCTTAATTTTCTTCTTTTAGCTATTTCAGTTAGGATTCATATTCATCAATGTTAGCTAATTTGTTGTTTTCTATTTATTACTTTAGTGATTAATTTTCCTTTGATAATTCTCTATTCTAATTCTAGAACTCATCTATGCTTTAAATATTGTTTTTCCTTAATTTTTCCAACTCTTCTTCTAAATGTGCGTTTTGATCTTGTAAGTGTTTTATACGAATTTTATCTTAATCATCTCCTACTTGCTTCCCATTTAGTTCAGTTAAAACTAGTATTTAAGTTGTTAATTCTGCTATATCCTTTTAGTGTTAGTTACTTAAATGAGTAAACTGATTTTTTTATCTATCCAGCTCATCTTGCATTGATTTTATGATATTTTCTCTATCTTTTTCCTTGCTGTCAATTTCACTTTCATAATTTTCCATGTATTTCTATTTTTCTTATTATAACTCAGTAATTTTAGATTTAAGCTCTGTTACTTTACCATCTACATTCTATATATACTCTATCTTATCAGTATGAGCTTTATTATAAGCCTCCTTATACCTTTTTAGCTTCTATCTGGTATCATTTTACCATTTCTCTATAAACTGCTTATACATTGTATGCGTATCATTTTCTATCTTAGCATAGCAGATATCGATTTCCTACAGTTGTTTATTAGCATTTTCATGTAAGGTGACAATACGATCCTCCATCTTCTTTATATAAGCTAAGGCAAGTTCAAGAGGAACATATGCAGTCTCTTTTCCCTTTAATGCTGCTAGACTTCCCCCTCCATCTGCATTAAAGTTTTATCCTGGTGCAAATTCTGTAAAAGTTTAGAAATCCGGAAGTTCTACTGCTTAAAATCCCTTACCTCTTGGTGTCAAATCATGTAAATATTACTCGGATTCTTATAATAGGTTGGGTAAAGGAATTTAAGGAGATGAATCAGAATTATCATCCTCTTTATATGGAGTTATTTGGTTAGACATTTTTACAATATAAGTTATAGAATAAAGTTTATACATAGATTGTAGCTAAAGGATATATTTAAGGTAAGTTTTAGGACTAGTTTTAAAATATAGAATTTAATTAGGATTATATTAAATGGCATATGAGACTTTTGAAAGTATGAATAATACAGCAAATTTTATAATCATATTACTTGCAATGTAAACCCCTTTTACGTAAACAAGACATAAATGTAAGCTTTAATTTTATATAACAAAATGTTTTATTAATACTTAGTCGAGAATTGCTTAAAGTCATCACCAATCTTTTCTGCTGTTTACTCTTTATTTACTTATTGTTTAATAATTTATATCTTTTAGGAAATTGAAATGGTTGAAATTTCAGCTTAGACGTTGAAGGTTAATAATGTTATCTTATTTATTTAAACCCAGCCCCTCTTGTAGGTAGTTTTACTTGAATTCTTTTATTAGGTGTTTATGATCTTGCCTAGAAAAATCTCTTTTATGAATTACTTTAAACACTTTCTTTTTTCTGTATTTAATGTAAATTTTAGCTGAACTGTAGCTTCTATCTTCTTTAATTTAAAGGTCAATTATCAAGTATTTTAAGTCTTAGTTTTTCTTCATTGTAATAAGAGAAACTTCTATTTTTAGAAAATTTATACATTTTATCAATAATTTTATAATCATTCAAAGCAAATTAAACTTAATTCATTTATATACTAGTTTATTAAAACTTGGCTAAATTAACATAATAAATGTATTACACCTAACATTACTAAAAATATTATTATAATAAAAGTCTGAAAATGAATAAGTCCCCAATTCCCCATTCCATACATATAATATCCTGTACTCCTCTACCCAGGGGCCCAAATGTACTATGTAGTGTAAGAAGATAACGATAACTATCTCAAAACAGTAATAGATCAGGATATTACTCTCCAGTTAAAGTAAAAACTCCAATATATCTGAAAAAATCCCGTGACATGCTTGCAACCCCTCCTCCTAGTGTTCCTCCAACCTCCTAAGACTTTATAACTAATAGACTACACAGAGGAGCAAAACTAAATTTTAAATCTGCAGTTTAACAGCTGAGTAATTCTGTGTAAATCTAAGCCTCTAAAACATAAGAAAAGGTAAGAGAGTCTATTATTCAAGAAGAAAAGGAGTTTTAGGAGTATTTGACAGAGCTACGATATATGAAAAACATAGAATTTGACCTAGATATGAATTTTCAGATGGCCAGAGGAGAATCTGTTAATTCCAACGTTAAATCTGAAATAGGACAGTATTTCGAACTTGTTGATAGGATTAATGCAAATGATGTATAGAAAAAGTAAAATATTCAGAACATATCAATGCAACTTAAAGATTTGACCTAATATCTAAGAGATGTTTTAAGGCGGTTAGTTGGTATAGGAGGGTAAGATGAAGCTATTATTGTAGAAATGCTATGAAGACTAAACATAAGACTAATTGACAGGGCTATCAATTTCCATAAGCAAAAGGTAAGTGATAACTGTGAAAATCATAAGTACTGAGCAAAGTAAATATTCTAAGACCATGAGTTAAAGATGGAATAAAAACAAGAAAAGCATATTTAATAGGTCTAAGATCTAAATAATCATATTCTCAATTTAAAAGGCTAAATTGACAAGCTTACAAAGGAAAAAAATTAACTAGAGAAAGAAATATTCGACAGGGATGTTAGAATTGCAGAACTTACTGAGACTGATATGCAGAAAACAGCTATCGTGGGAATACAAAGAATTTTTAGGAAATTAACCAAATTTATAAGCGAAGCTGAAGATGAATCATTAAAACAAGTTTCCACACTAGACTCAATTTCACATATAATGGAATTAGCTGAGAAATATGATGAAAAACCAAAGCAAGTTGGATAAGAAACGTAGTCTAACTGATCAATAGGTAAAAGTATCTTAAAAGAAAGATAATATCCTTTAACCTCAAATCATATCTTGTATTGAATTGGATATGGAAATGAGATGAATGAATAAGGCTTGGAGTTTATGCGGTAATCAATGCAAGGCTGGGATGGAACATACAAGTTTGTTATTTAATTTATGTAAGGAGTAGTGTAATAAGCCACCTAAATCGATTAACTTTCTAGTAATGTCAGAGGATTGTTATAGTTCCTTATAAAAATATAGGGGAGTATTTAAGGTGAGCTTTACTTAAACTTATTAGAATATTATAGGCCACTACCAATGTAAATACAGTAATTTATATGCCAGAAGTACTAAACTTTCCCTGATGAGATCTAATTCACAGCTGTCATTGAGTTTATTAGAACAGTTATTGATTAAGACAGTGGCCCTTTAGTATTAAGTCAGCTCACTTTACGGTAGAAGTAATAAGATAGTGCAGATTGCTTAAAAATTGTATGAAGTACTTAATTATAAAAAAATGAGGTTATATAAAGAGTTCTGTGCAGATTAGCGGTTTATATAGAAAAAACTAGAAAAGGAATAAAGAATTTAATTGACAGTGCAGTAAAAAATAATGATGGATTGATTCATAAGCTTGATTTTGCCGAGTTAATATAAGAGACTATAAAATGCCCAGTTTTGTAATCTGAGTTAGACACAATTCTTGATTACTTGTTCCCTCAAACACATATTAAATCGGTATAACTATACGAGAAATTTGGATATAGCTAATACTTAGACAAAGCTAAAAAATCTGTTATACTAAAAGAAGAGCTACTTTATGTCATCTTAAATTCTTGATTGTATAAGTTTGATCTTCTTGTTGATCCTATGTCCTAGACTTTTGATGATTATTAAAGTTTTGTATAATATTTATAGAGCATGAACTCTGAAGCTACTTAAAGTTAAATCATGTTAGGATTTCTGTCTTATTTGCAGGGATAACCACTTTAATTGATAGTACCACAGTAAAATTTGATTCCTTTGCAATTTTACAAGGTTGAAACTCAAAGAAGACGTGCTAATCGTCGTAAATAGTTATTAAATATTTTTCACAGTTAATAATTGAAATAATAAAAACTAGTATTCATAGTTTTAAATTTGGTATAAAGGGTTTAATACAATAAGATCTAGATTTGTTTAAAATTATTGCTTATAAGAGGTTTAGTAATTATTAAGTGTTTAATATATACAGCAATCACTTTTAAGTAATTGTACTAAATACTTTAAAATAGCATAAAACGGATATAATAAAAAATGGAATTAACACCTAAATAGCTAGTATCAGCTGTGTTACTTGTAAACGTATTATTACTACTATACGGACTCTATAGCTCTCCTTAGTCACCAGTAGTCCGCATAAGAGAGCTACAACTTTTAGAGGACACAATTTACCATAACAATTGGCAAGATTCACCTTAATGGGAAATGTACCTAGATACTCTTTAAACTCATAAATCTCACTAGCAAATCTCCAATGACCCTGACTACTGTTAAAAAGTAGCTTAATTCCGTCAACAATACCCAATCCAACTTGACGAAACAGGCCAAGTAGCCAAAGAAAGCCGAGTCATCTTCTCAGACTTTGCAAGATCCTAATACCCTAAAAGAGTCTATGAAAGCAGAGTCAGATTTGTAATGCGTTAGCATTATGCAGGAATGAATAACACTTTTATAGGAATGGAGCCATTGCGTGAAGACATAACCATGTTCTTTCACCTGAGTGCCCTGTGGCACCAATACCACGAAATCGGTAAAAACTTCTTATGTGAGGGCTAAATGTACAACCATATACCAGGAAACATTTATTTGAGCTATAAAGACACCATAGCTTCAAGTCTTAGAGAGTATTACAATAAGAATTACAAGGACAGGCCTCATTGCTTTAATCCCTGGGAAATTCACCCTTACACCATGGTGCTGGATGATAAGCAACTATGTAAGAAGTTTATAAAGGAGCTAATGACTACCAATCAAGACACTATTAAATGGGTTTTTAAAAAGAGTAGAGGTGCACATAATGGCAAAGGAGTGTTTATAGTAGATGATGAGGTAGCATAAGAAATAGTAGAGCAATACGAAGAAGGATAAAAGTGTGGGGAGATTGAAGGATATATGGCCTAGTAGTATGTAGGTAGGCCTTTCCTTATAAACAATAAAAAGTTTGACTTTAGAGCTTATTTGGTAATTGCCAGCATGGACCCATTAATCATCCTGTATCACGATGGGTTTTTAAGAATTACTTTAACTGATTTTGACGAGTCTAGTTCTGATAAAACAGCCCATTTAACTAATACTTTAGTAGCTGAAAAATAGTTATAAGATGCCGGGATTTAAGGAAGTGAGGAGCATAAAGTACTGGAAGATTAAGGATGGTCTTTTGATCATTTTAACGAATGGATGCGGGAATAAGGGTTTGGGGAGGATTTCCTGAATACTTTTGTGAAGCCTAAAATGAAAAAGATCATGTTTCATATTGTGAGAATGAATCTAGACAAACTTCTTCATCATCCAAGGGTTTTTGAGTACTTTGGATTAGACTTTTTACTAGATTAAGATTTTAATCTTTGGTTTATTGAACTCAATTTAACCCCTTCTGTTGCGGATACTAATAAGGAAAAGGATGATATTAATAGGAAGTTTTTAAATGATTTATTGGACTTGGAATATGCTAAGTTATAAGGAGCAAAGTTTGATGAAATTTTAAACAAGAGTTAATTTGAAGTGCTGTATGATGGTAGAATTCAAGGTTATGAGAGGTATAATGGAATACTTGATGAAGAATGTGCGTGATTCAGTTAATAAATATAATTTAAATATGATTTATGTGTTGATTAGTTGTTCTTAAAACGACAAATGGACTTGATCTTTACAGTGCAGCAATATATATTAATTATCCTCTCCTTTAATATTTCCAACTATATTAGCTTTCCCCTTCATTTATAAACGAAATGGCTTAAAGAGAACCCTGTCCTGGTAGAATAATGGATGACTTGGGAGGAGCTTTCTCAATGGGATGTGTGGGAGGTGGATTATTTTACTTTCTTAAAGGATTTTACAACGCTCCCTCTAGAGAGCGTTTACGAGGAGCAATGACAGCAGTAAAGATCCGTGCTCCAATTCTCGGAGGAAGTTTTGCTATGTGGGGCGGTATATTTGCTAGCTGTGACTGCGGGTTTCTATTTCTACGCCAGAACGACTCTCCTACTAACGCGGTTGGTGCGGGATTTTTAACGGGAGGAATCCTGGCTGTTAGATCAGGCTATTAGATAGCCTGGAGAAATGCGGTGGCAGGTGGAATTATACTTGGAATTATAGAGGGAGTAAACATAGCATACACAAGTAGTAGCATAAGAAAACAGATGGAGATGATGGAGGTTGTTAATAAAATATAGATGGAGAGAGAGATCAGAAAAATGAAGGGGTTGCCAGATTTTACTTAGGATGAGATAAAGGCAAGGCTAGAGCCCCCGCAGTAGCCTGGATTTTTTAAAAGGCTGTTTGGAGGGGAAGAACAATATACAAGTGGA